>MU192352.1:165-29636 GCA_016904865.1 Pissodes strobi
AAATCGATGTTTTTACACTTTCCCTGAAGTCAAAAGTCCATTTTCCGATTTTCGAAACAGAAAAGCATTTGTCGTCACACATTGCCAACATTCGCCAACGCTGGCATGCCGTGTGAGTGCTTTCAATTTGCGATTGATGACGAATATGCGAATGTTGGCTTTAAAGTTGATCCCAGCGTTGGTCAAAACTAGCACATCGTATGTAGGCCGCTTAAACATAGAATTTCACACGTCCAACGTTGGACATTGGAGACATTCGACCGAATGTCGGTATTTTTGACCCGTGTCAAGGGATTCTTCAAACGTTGGAAGTAACATTCTGTAATGAACGCCGATTTCACCCTTTTTTTTCCTTGATTTGACTTCTGCTCCTTTCGGGCAATTTGTCAGCGCATTTGATTGTGTTCTGACTTTTGTCTGGCTCTAGGCCATAGTCCGAAATACTGTTTCGTTTTGCTTTCGAGTTTTTATAGTGCTGTGCATAGAGGAATATAAAAATAAAGAGAGTGTTTTATTCTTATGGGAAAATTGGCATTGAGTTTTGACTTTGACCGCTGCCCTGCGCAATTCCAGCCGCGCATGGAGGCGCTAGCGTCAGTGGAACTAAAAGCACAGCTTACTATAAATTATCTAGTAAGCTGTGCTAAAAGTATGCTGTCGAGAATTGACAAATGGCGGTTTGACGCATGATTAAAGAAAGCCGGTTTAATCAATTTATTATTTTAATTTAAAATTGTTCTGGGGCGATTGTGGATGGAGGTATGGTGGTGCAAGTATCAGCCGTTGGTAAGCAGCTATTTTCTTTTGTGAATTTTGTTCTTGAAATATTTAAGAACTGTTAAATTTTATTTTTGGTTCTATTCGAGTTAATTAGTTTTTGATTAGAAATATATTGTGATACGTCAACACTATTTACCTATTTTGTTCTGTTAAGAGATTTTTTTATGTTATTTTTATTGCATTTACTATCGCATGTTTTTTAATAAACTTTGTAACAAAATGCAAAATGTGTATATTTTCTTACACCCTGAACTATTCTTAGGTTCAAACAACGCCTAAAGTTTAATGTATAATCGCATTTAATTCAACCAGGCGCATTATGGATTTATCTGCGATAAACTAATGTATTTACAGGGTTCTCTCTTTGCTTTAATCTCGATTAAGAAAAACGCTGTAATAGTTTGTTGCAGATAAATTCATAAACCGTCTAGTTATATGGAATACGACTAAAATAAAAATAACATTTGAATAGCCCGCCGCCTTTCTTCTGTCGATAAAACAGGAACATGTTTTGTCAACATAGATTATTAGCATTAGTTCAGTAAGCCGCCCTTAGTGTCGTATAAGTAAACAACATACGTCAATATTGTCAATTGTCATTAAACGGTGTGCCAATATTTTACAAGGTAATGGATACTTCGTGCTTCGGTCTGCTTCTTCTTTCCGACTGCTGATGAGTTGTTGGTTAGTGTTAGTAAAAGACGTCACAACACAGAGGTTTGAAACAACACACTGGGCTGGGATTCTGAGACGAAAAAGCCTGTTATAGAATTGGGCAATATAAAGATTGTTAATTTTTTTTTCTCTAATCGACAGTAAGCAAAAATAAGTTAGGAGTTGGTTTAATGTTTGTATGCGTTAAAAGTTATAAATTGATCTTATTATGTTTCAAAAACTTGATCAGAAGTTTGATTATGTTGTTGTTTAGGTTGCCAAGTATAGTGGTCATAGAGAGAGGTTTTGGGATATTTTCTTGCGAGAGTATGTTGTACATGTCTAGTCCAGGTATAAAGTTAATAGGACATTCCAAGAATATATGATTTAAATCTTCTATCTGTCCACATTCACAGTTAGGTGAGTCTCTGATGCCAATCATATTCAGATATTTACCGGTTAGGCAGTGTCCTGATCTCAATCTTATTATGGTTGTTATGTGACGCCTGTCAATAAACGGGAACTTTTTGTGGAAGGGTATATTTGGAAATTCATCTTGTATTTGGGCATACCATCTACCCTTTCTTTCTAAAGATAATTTCCAGTTGTGGTTATGCTCTGTCCAAATTTTACTCTTCAATCTTACTAGTACTTGATCACTGTTAAGTGGCAGATTTTTTGGTACATTTAAATTTTTCCCTATATTAGCAAGTTTGTCTGCCTGTTCGTTACCAGTTATACCAGAAAGTCCAGGGATCCAGGCCACTCTGATATCTTTGCCTGTCTCTACAGCTGCCACAAGGAGCGCTTTTGTTTTTAGCGTGTACAAGTCCATGTTCGGGTTTAGATAATTTTGATTTAGTTTGTCTATTGCACTTTTTGAGTCTGTGAATATGATTGCCTTGTTGATGTTTTTCTTTATGATAAAAATAATGGCTTCGTGTATTGCTACCATCTCCGCCGAACAAATATCGTATTCGTCGGGGAGTCTGGAGCTGAAATTATATCCTAGTTTAGGGCAGTGTACTCCAAAACCAATTCTGCTGCTATCCTTTGACCCATCTGTATATATAAATATGTAGTCTTCTTTGTATTTTTCTGTTCCAGCTAGGAATTCGATTCTGTTGCATTGTTTACCTTTCCTTAATCCTACACACAAAAAAAGGATCTCTCATTTTAAAAATATAATACTCAATTAAAATAAATCTTAGCTTTGTATATACGCAAAGATATATATATTCAAATTGAGTATTTTAAATAATAGAGTGAATACTGCATAATTCTCTTGCCGATTAATTTATTTTACAGAACAAGAATCAAAATATTAGATTTAATTATTTTATATTATTATAGTTAAGAATCACATGATCGTTGTTTCAAGATATCGAATCATTTGAAACGAAAATAAATTATTTCTCAAAAGAAGAAATGCTATTCATGGTTAAAGAAAACATATTCTACAATTAAAATTATATTTACTTTGCTTGAACAGCTTCAATATTAAAGTAATAAACCTTTTTTTTTCATATATGTATATAAATCCTCTCTTTGAGTAACTTATTTCTCAAAATGAATTTTAGGGTATGTTTGATATAAAATACGAACGTATTGAAATAATAAACGTTTTTACACAATACAAACAAATATTTTTCTACATTTAAGAATTCATTATTCTCTAAATCAAAATGATTTTATTAATTTAAAAATATAAGTTAATATGAATGAGAAATGCAATATATTAAATTCTTCTTTTTTCTGTTCGGTTTAAGAATATTAAAAATCTCAAAATAAAACAAAAAAATATCTCTAATGAAGTTTATTTCTATACACTGGAAAAATAAGCAAGTATACAAACTAAAAACATTATCTTAGAACAACCAAGGTCTACAGGATGTATTTTTTCCGTTCATTCTAGAACTAAGGTACATATTATTAATATTTGTGTGCATGGCTTTCGTTTTTTCATGCAGCTTTATAGAAATCTAAAGATATGAGTTTCTCAGTTACTGTGACCAATATCTAGTAAACGGCCATAGTACACTTTAGCAAAATTTACAGGGTGTTACTTTTTTCGGGTCGTGACCCTGTGTCGTAGTAAATATTTTCGGGGGTAAAGCGATCACGATTCGGAACAAAGTAAATTTTGCTAAAAAATGTATTTTGGCCATTTTAGCTTACTATCTGCCAAATCTGAGATATACCTCTAGAAATGTATGAGGTGCATGAAAAACTGTAAAAAATAAAAGGCCTTACGCACACATGTTTATATGAATTTTTAATCTTAAAAAGAGTCAAAAAAATATATCCTGCATTTTTAACGATCATTTAATTAACACCCTGCATAGGTTAATTTAGACAAAATTGAAAAATCAATTACAGGCCACTGACAATGTTTTAAATTACAACTTTTTCGGAATCTACGTTTAGAAATATGATAGTTTAAAAGAGGAAACTGAATGAATCAAAAAATTTAACTTAGAGAAAAACGTTTTGCACATTTTTTACATCGTTTGAGACTAACTCTCCATTTGACCAACAGCACAAGACATCCTTTTTTTATTAATTTCCGGCTTAATTGGAACTTACAATGCTTCAAACGATAAATTAAAAAGAAAGAGAAACTAAGACAGGAATGTGCAAAACGTTTTTTGTTAGTTTAGCTGTTTAGATTCTACAGCCTGCCAATTTCTATAAAATATCAGGGATATACTCACATTTAAAACAATTTAAACAATCAGTTATATGATCTACCAAGAAAAATTCTTATACATATTTTGCTACAACCTGTATTTAAAAAATATTTTCAGTTTTCTTTAGGATGAGTTAAATACGATGTATGTATAATGAATATTAGAGAATGTTAACAAAAACCAGTAAGTATAAATACCTAAGGCCCATTTTCACAATGTGTGGATAGCAAAAAGACTAAAAAGTCTAAAACAAATGGCCTAAGTAACAATAACAAATAAAAGTTAGTATCCTACGACCAATAACTAATACTTAGCTAAAATAACTCCCAGGTAGGTATTTTTCTATTTCTTGGCAAGTTAAAAACGGCTTTGAACTCTTCGTTCGGGCAAAGATCTATACATACAGTTCGAGCAATATGACATCAAAAAACACACTAGGGCTGTGTGAAGTTTGTATTCTCTATCATTAATTCTTCGACTTCTTTTAGCTATGTGAATACGACATCACAATTTTGTGGCTTTTGGCGGCCATTTTTGTTCTTCATGGCGTCGGATTTATATATTTGTTTTCAGTTTTGTGTAATTCGCTTTTTCCCGAATACCAAAATGACGAAATTGTAAGTATTCGGACCATTAGATTTGTCTGACGTAAAAATCAATCAATCCGTCATAACAGACGATCTTTATCGGTCGATGGTCCTGGACAGCACACGCACTTGCACTCACAGCACCCCTAGCAACCTTATCGATCAACTAACTAAACTAGGTTATATTGCCGGCCATCTAGAAAACATGTGGGGAGGGGTATAATCAGATTCCCGGATCCTTGAGTCAAAATAAATAAAAATATATTGATATTTAATTTTAGTAAATACATTTAGTTTTTTATTTGATTTGTGCTACGATATATGTTTAGACAGAAACCTAGTAGTTTCAAAATACGCATGAAATATTCTCCTTTTAAGAAACATACGTTCTAATTCCCCGATTATTTTTATTTGAAGAATATTGCCATCTTATACTAAATAATGTGGACCGAGGATTTATTTTAAACTGAGAAAATAATATTCTTAACTTAGTTTTTTATTTTTCTTGGTCAAAACTTAATAAAGTTCATTGAAATATTTAGGAATCTTGAATAAAATATGTAGCTTATTTTGAAGGTAAATCTATCTTCATCTTTGATTAAGATTGCTCGAAATTCTAAACAAAAATATGTTTTTAAATCAAGAAAATAATTTGAAAAATTCATATGTTGCTTTTAAGAAAATGCATTTATTCATACGAAATATCTTTTCCAAAAGGAAGTATTTGTTGACTTACATTTAGTAAAAAAAGTTGAGAAAATGTGTATACATAAATGGAGTATTCTTTTTTTTGTGTGTAGGTTAATCATGTTCAGTTTCTTGATTTGAGTTTCGTGTTGTATTTGATAGCACGGCAATTTGTCATTTTTTTCCAACTTGTTATTGTATGTCTGCAGATAATCATAAGCTTGAACCAAGAATGGGATGTTTTTTCCTCTCCAGTAATTTGCGTTAATCATGTAATGAATTTTCAGTGCCTTTATTATTGGTATGATCGGGTGGTTATCTATGTCGATTATTCTGGCAAGAAATTTGATTCCTAGCCAGCGCTGTCTGTGCTCCATTTTCATCTGATGGGCTTCCGCCAATAGTACGTTGGTAGGAGTAGATTTAGTACATCCCATTACTATTCTAAGTGCTTGATACTGAATTTTGTGTAATTTTGAGCTATTTTTCTTTGTTAGGTTTAGCAAATATGCACTATATTCGATGTGCGACATGATCATTGGCGAGTATACGTTTAATAGAGTGTGCGGGTCGGCGCCCCACCAAACTCTGCCGAAAATTTTCAATATATTAATACCTTTTTTGGCTTTTTCTATGACATGTTGTATGTGTAAGTTGAAGTTAAGGTTTGAATCAAGTGTCATCCCTAGATACTTGACTGACTCTGAATAAGGAATTTGTTGGTTTTTTGTTTGTATTGTGGGATATGCAATCTTTCTTTTACCTTTTGTAAATAACATGGCTTGACATTTGTCTGTCGATAGTAACAATTTGTTGCTTGACAGCCAATCTGTTATCAGATTGAGGGCGTTGTTCATACCAACTGAATGACACTTTTTCCCTTAATGTATATCAAAATATCGTCAGCGTACGCCGTCATGGTTATTTCTTTGTGTATTATTTGAAAAATGTCCTTTATATATATGTTGAATAGTAGAGTGCTGAGTGGAGAGCCTTGCGGAAGTCCCTTGGTGGTTGTTTCTGGACCCAATAAATCACCCTGTGTATTTCTTATATACATATTTCTGTCAGTAAGAATTTTGAAGATTGTGTTATTTAACTTCTCCGATATGCCCATCTCTGTTAATTTTTGATATAGTAAGTATATGTCAACTGCATCAAATGCGGATTTTATATCTAGAAATACAGCAAGGACTGTTTCCTTCTGAGCGAAAGCTAGGTTGACATAGGTGACCATATGAGCTAGATTGTTATGTTCACTGTTTTTTTCCTGAATCCAGTTTGGGTGTGTGGTAGCAATTTTTGATTCTCCATGATCCAGTCCAGTCTGTTTTTAATCATTATTTCCATTGCTTTCAGGTAGCATGACGCTAAAATTATTGGTCTATGATTTTCAGCTAAATCTGGATCCTTGTTAGGCTTGTTTATTGGCATTATAAGATATTGTTTCCATGTTATTGGTAGGTCTTCCCCTTCCATAATGTTGTTGTATAAATTGATAAGGATTTTTTTGGCATTATGCGGTAAATTTGATAACATGGAGTAAGATACCTCGTCGAGGCCCGGGGCTGGATATTTTTTACCTCTTAGGGCACTCAATTCGTCAAGACTGAATTTTTGAATACTCGTCGAGTTTTCTTTCATGGTAAACTCTGGGTCTATATCTATGACTGACATTTTGTCCAAAATTTGTATTCTTATGTTATTTGGTGTGATTCGGTTTACTTTTTTTGTGTAGGTTCCTGCAAATTTCCTTATTTTGTCCCATACTTCTCTGCTATCTGAATTTCTGCTCAGTCCTGATGCAAATATCTTAAATTTATCTTTCTTCTTTTTTCTGAAAAATCTCCTCGTTTCAGCAATGGTGTGTTTTAAGTTTAGGTAGTTTTCCATTGTGTATGTATTTTGAAGTTTTTGTACGGCATCTTTTCTTTCTTCTATTTTAGTTGAGCATTCATGATCCCACCATGGATTGCCAGTTTTGTGCTTTTGTGTTTCCTTTGTTCTTGGTATGTATTTATTTGCGTTCTTTTGTATTATATTGTCCAGGGTTTCAAAGTTTATGGTTGTATTAAGTTGCACTTTGATTTCTATGTCATTATAGATAATTTGGTGATATTGCGGCCAGCTTGCTTTGTTGTAGATTCTTTTGGGATAATAAGTTGCTATAAAATCATTCTTATTGATAAGACTTGAAAGATTGTACTTTACTATTGTTGGTAAGTGATCACTGTATCCTGGATCTTGCGTAACTGCCCAGGAGGAGCGCAATGCAATTTGTGTGGACACAATTGCAATATCTACAGGGCTTGCATTTTCGTTGGGATTCTTGTTGGTGTTCCATCATTTAATATAATTATGTCATTCTCCACTATCAATTCTTCAATTTGTCTGCCGTTTGTGTTTGTGTTGCCGCTACCCCAGTCTGGGTGATGGCCGTTAAGATCTCCCATTAGTATAATATCACCTGTTAAATTATCTAAAATATTTTGCATTTTAACTTTTAGCATTGGGGTTTGACAGGCTACGTAACAAGTCATTATGTTTGTGCCGAACATGTTTATTATCATGTATTCAAAATTGTCTTCTTGCGGTAGTGTATGTAGTTTTACTTCTGTAAATATTAGATGATTTTTGATGCATATTGCAACACCGCCATAACCATCATTACGATCCCTTCTTAGTATATTGTAATTTTTATATGGATCTTTGAGTCTCTTTTAAGCCAAGTTTCATTTAGTAGTATGATATCTGGGTCATGTACTTGAATAAAGTTTATTAAGTTTTCCCGGTTTGGAATAATGCTTCTAGCATTCCATTGCAGGATGTTTAAATTTTGTGTCGTGGCCGTGATATTTTTTAAAATTGATCAGATTCTTCATCTATTTCTATTTCATATTCCATTATTTGGGATAATATATGGTATATTTCTTTTTGTGTATTTTTACTTAGTTTTGTGACGAGTTGTGTTTCTTCTATCGTTAATTTTTCTATCGTCTGTGCTGCACTTTCTGGCTTTTGTTTTGTGTATATGTAGGCAAATTGAAATTTGTTTTGTTGTATTTGTAGTTTGCTTGTGAAGTTGATGGTGATTGTGTGTCTTGTATTGTGGTCTGACATGTTACTTGATTAGTGTTTTCCTTTGACCTGGAATTTGGGCAGATTAGTTGGGCTTGATGAGCTTCGCTATCATATCCAGAGTTTAGCAGTCTTTTTTGGTAGGGTTCTTGAGTACATGTTGATATGTTCTCTTGTTTTTGTTGTTATTGTTTTGCACTACTTGTCTTCTTTGATTAATTGGTATGACGTTTTCTTCTTTGTTTTCTTTGTTGTAGCGTGGGAAGTCTTTGGCATCTAGGGTAAAAGTGTTTGAGTTTTGGTTATTTTTTGGGCAAATTAGGGAAGCTTCGTAATATGATATATTTTTAAATATCATTGTTTGTTTGATTGCTTCTTGTCGATCAAATTCTGGGCAGTTTCTTGAATTGGATTTGTGGTCATTTGATTTACAGTGAAAGCAGGTATCTGTGCATTCATTATGATTGGCATTTTCCGTGGTTATTGTTTCTGCACATGTAAAACACCTTTGCTTACCTTTGCATTGTGCTTTAGTATGTCCGTATAAGAAGCAATTGTAGCATTGCGTTACTCTAGGTATGTATGGTATTACCTGTAAGGCCAGCCCATACAGATCGATGTATCTTGGAAGAGAGGTGCCGTCAAATGTGACTAGAATTGATTGAGTAGGGAGGTAATCGTGTTCAATGTTTTTTGTTTTATTTGATGTTGGTTGTGTCTTTGTTTGAAGCATTTGAGTTGCTCAGATTGGTATTTATTAGGTTTGGGTTTGTACTAGAATTTGAGTTTTTTGAAATTCTCCTATTAAGTCTTAGAACATTAATAACTCGATTTTGATTTTCTATCTCCGGAATGTATATCGCTTTTTAGCATTTCAGGGGTGAAATCTATGTCCACTCCCCTGATCACACCTTTGCATGCGGTATAATTGTATGGTATGAATGTTCTAAGACCTTTCTCTAATAATGTTTCATTTTCTAAGAAATTATTAGCTGCTTTATATGAATTAAATTCAACTCCTAACTTATTCTTCCCTAGAGTTTTAATTTTTTTAATTTCTTTTAATTTTAGATCAAAAATTTCTTTAGCTATTTTTAATTGCGAGAATTTACCAATGTTTTCTCTATCAAATTCCAAAGTAACAAGAAAAACTCGATCTTTGTTATTGTAAAGTCTTTGATATCGTGGTCGAATGGAATTTTGTTTTTTGTTTACGTCTATTTTTTGCGATCCATCTACCTGCATTAGGTTATTTTGCTCGGTTTCATTGTCGCCCAAAATTATATTGCGTATTTGCTTTTGCGATATATTACAATCGGGAGGGGGGTCACCCCCCCCCCTCTGGTTAAACATTTATGTAGTTTTAGATATAATTTCAATTATTCCCTTTTATTATGGTTGATTGAAATAAAAATACAGGTTTTATAAACAATGATATGGATATGAGGAATGTTAGTCTCACCAATCCCTTGTCGGCTTGAATTTCTCAGACACAGGTTCGGCAAGCAGCTGCTTCCACCACGGTTTACACAGCACTGGATTTCACCCTTTTACGTACTTACTGTATTTTCCGCCTTTTCTTCAACTTCTGTTCATTTTCTGAAACCAGGTTTGCAGTACCAGCGTGTTGACACCCTATTTTGTTGAAAATAATTTACCTAGAGAACATGGGCAACAACCCCTATTTCTCCACCTAAGTTAAAGCAACTTCATTCCTCTTTCCAGTACTCACTTCTAACCTCAGTTATAATTAAATGAGCGTAGGCCAAATTACTTTACGTTTTAAAATAATAATTATTGAGATTGCGAATTTAAGGGAGCACACAATTTAGGGGGAGCATTTTCTTATTTAGTTAGTGGTTGGCTCAAATTTAGTCACGTATTTTCTGATATGACCTAGGATTTAAAGTTCGCCAGACAATCAGTTATGGCACAATAAAAAAAAACGTCATTGGCATTACCACTTAATCGCTGTGATTTTACTTTGTATCAACTTTCCTTGGAGCTTAAATTCTATCTGAGAACATGATATTTAAAGGCTAGCCAGTCAATCAATTACGGATTAATAAAAAGAAAATTCATTAGCATTAATACTTATCCGCAGTGATTTATTTTGTATCAAACATTCCATGCAGCTTAAATTCATTCATAGATTATGGTAAAACAAATTCTACATTTCCTACTAAATAAAATACAGAGTGAGGCTAGCACTGAATTGTTTTAATGGGATACTCATTAAATTCTCGAATACATACAACAATAAATGTTTCCAAATATACAGGCACCCTAAGCATTATGATTTAAAACTAAACTTACTGTTTAGAACTTAATGTTATTCCGGAACCTGCTTTCCTAGCCTTAATCGCTTTTTGACCACCTTCTTCCTCGACGAGTGACGAATTTCAGACAGTGTTTCTTTACGTTATTTTTCGAGCCGACGAAATGAATTTACTTAATTACATATTTAACTTCCACGAGCCTCTAGTACATACTTGTAAATTAAATTTATATTAAATATTTCCCGAGTCCCATCCGGACCGTATAACGTTCTACGCGTGAAGATTATGTTAAGACTAACTTTTTCCCAGAGAATTTTTCGCTTTTATACCCACTTTTTTACTTGTTTTCTCCTAGAAAAATCTGGATTTTGCACCTGCAGCAATTAAATGTTATTACTAAGTACACTTAAAATTTTGCCGAAAATATTAATATGGCAATTGGCGTTTTAACATGTTTTGTAAATTCCAGCCCGCCGAGTGTTCCAAATTTTAATTTTTAATGATCCTATTAAAATTAGGTACATGCTTTTTAAATTCCAATCTTAATTACCCCATTAAAATTTACTCCTACACGTTTTTTAAATTCCAATCTAGACCACATTAAAGTAAATAAAATTGGAGAACATGGTTTTTCGCATTTCGTTTCAATTGGCTTTGTTCTGGGAATTTTCTTACTAGAAACGCCCCCTGGCCAATGGTTATCTTTTTAGAACAAAGTTTGGGGGGACCTGTTTTCGAAGCGTGCAACTTGTGTTGAAGTTATTTTTCTAGTCGCGTGATATCATGTAGTCGAAGAAACCCAAAAGTATAAGTCAACCTTGATTAAAATCGGATCTCGAATCTTGTGACGTTAAACACCATGTCGTTTGTTTGGAATATATTCCAATGGTAAGTTATTTTATTTTAATCAGGCTTGTGATAGGTGCTTTTGTCGTACACTTTTCTTAGGCAAAATGATTAACCCTTTGACGCGATTCTGGCATTACTTCTTGAAAGTTAGATTTCAATTTGGATTTTATTACACAAAGTCCCAGATAAACCCACACCAGATGCAAAAGGTCGGCAACTTCGTCGCCAGCCAACTTTAACCTTGACGTGGCGGTTATATATGCACCAAATAATCTGGGTATGATTATAGAATTGTTCTTCAAAATTAAAATAGTTGGTCTGCACCAATTAAATGAAAACGTGTTTTGTTGGTGAACTGGTTCAGGAAAAATAAAAATTTGCAATAAACATTCACTTTCTTTTTTTCCAACAGGCAGTCATGGAAATCTGGTGTTATTATGGCTGCACTGACTTTCTTACAGAAATTCCCCTAATACGCTTTAATGTATGCCGATTGAAGGTTATTTTAACATTGAAAACGTTTCTGTTAACCCAATATAGGGCCTCAAATCGTGAAAAAAATGCATGCTACATTTGCCGCATGACGCTATTCGCGTGAGAGATCGTGTTAGTTTGTTTATTTAAACTTAAATTTGATCATAGGGTATCGGAATCGGTTTAAATGACTAAAATAAATTGGAAATAACTGAAACTAACCGAAAGTTGATTGAACGACTAACCAAAACTAGCCAAAAGTAACCAAAACGGGATAAAACGTATCGGAACAGGTTACAAACATTAAAATAACCAAAACTAACCAAAAACATCAAATTTGATTATAACATATTGCAACCGATTGATACGACTAAAATAAATTGAAACTAGCTAAAAGTAACAGAAAGTTGATTGAATAACTAACCAAAACTAACCAAAAGCAAATAAAAGCACCAAAACGGGCTAAAATGAATCGGAACAGATTGAAAATATTTAAGTAAGTTAAAACTAAACCAAATTAACCGAATATTGGCGACTAACCTAAACTAATCAAAACCATTAAAATTCTTTATAACGTATCGGGGCTGGTTCAAATGACTAAAATAAATAAAAACTAACTGAAATCAACCGGAAATTGAACGACTAACCAAAAGTATCCAAAAATACCAAAAAGGGCTAAAACGTATCGGCACAGATTAAAAATATTAAAGTAAGTTGAAACTAACCCAAATTAACCGATGTTTGGCGACTAACTTAAATTGACCAAAAACATTTAAACTGATTATAACGTATCGGAACCGGTTCAAATAACTAAAATTAATTGGAACTAACTGAAAGTAACCGAAAGTTTATTGAATGACTAACCAAAACTAACCAAAAACATTAAAATTGGTAATAACGTATAGGAGCCGGTTGAAATGACTAATATACATTAAAACTAACTGAAATTATCCGAAAGTTGGTTGAACGACTAACCAAAACTAACCAAAAGTAACCAAAAGCACCAAAAAGGGCTAAAACATATCAAAACATATTAAAAACATTAAAGTATGTTGAAACTAACTTAAATTAGCCGAATTTTGGTGACTTACTAAAATTAACCAAAATCATTCAAATTGATTGTAACGTATCGGAACCGGTTCAAATAACTAAAATAAATTAAAATTAATCGAAAGCTGATTGAATGACTAAAGAAAACTAATCAAAAATAACCAAAAGCACCAACACGGGCTAAAACGTGTCGGAATAGGTTACAAAAATTAAAGTATGTTTAAGCTAACCAACACGAACCAAATTTTGGCCATGCACTAATCAAAAGTAGCCAACATTAAATTTGATTATAACGTATCGTAGTTGGTTCAAATGACTTTAATAAATTGATGCTAACTGAAATTATCGAAAGTTGATTAAACGACTAACCAAAACTAACCAAAAACACCACAACGGGCTGTTGGGGAAACACCCCAACACGTGTAGAAACCATCGTTTTTCACCGTATAATTTGGTGATAACACCCTGTATGTATGTAGAATGAATGAGCCATAATTAATCTCAAAATAGATTTATTTCACCCCGGGTACAACCCAATTTGTACATTTAAATCAGCAAATGCCAGTTCTTCAAAACCCCTTAGTTCAAACCTGGACGGACGATCCCTTAATTCGAACCTGTGCTGTCAGTGTAATAGATTACAATAGAGCCAACTTTCACTCGGAAAGGAAATCGTTCTTAATCGTTTTCAATTCAATATATTTTTGTCTCAAATCAGCATTGTGAAAATAGTCTGTCAAAGAAAGAAAGATGTTTTCCCCCTCTCAGATAAAAACCGACGTAGCTTTCCCGCGTTATTGTCCCTCCCGAACTCGTAAGAAAGACCATATTTCAGTTCAGTTAAAAAAACGTTCGCTCGAATAGCAGTAAAACGTGCTGTTCTCTGGCCAAAGGTCAAATTCCTTTTTGGGCCAATTGACTTGTATGCACAAATATTAGAGAATATTTAGTGCACCTCAGTTATCTTTGTCCATGGTTGGACAAAGACCTCCTTTTGGGCTTTTTTTAAGCAATTCTTCGAAGTCAGAACGATAGCGTCCCGTTTGGAGAATTGAACATAAGATGGCGGACTGACATTCCTGGTCGAATTTCTGTAAAGTAAGGTGAAAGCTGGATTTATGGTTTCCGTAAACACAAAAATTAAGTTTGGAAAATAACTAAGTAAAATCTCTCCCCGTTGAAGGCACGTAAGGCAGTCAAGGTGAAAGGTACGCTGTGTGAAAGTTTCTGAGTTGGAGAACGAAAAGTATTTAAAATAAGAAAGATAAAAAACTCATTTTTAAATCAAACAATCAAGACTTTTCAGTAGATATTTCTAATTTTACGAAACCTTTTGTAATATTAGTTTTATGCTTGAATGGACGAATGCCTGCATTTATTCTAAGAATTGTACATATATAATTTCTATTTAACATAGAAAACGCTGTTTATTTATATCTATAATATTTAAATGCAATTTACACCTGCATTATCAAAGTAGATTAAACCGAATACATGTTTCAATTCCTCTCACTACCCTATAGAAATACCGTTCATTAAAAGTGGTTAATTAAGATACCACACCCTTCTTTATGGTATTAAACAAAAATAATATCACTTGTTTATCCCGACCACGGGCTAAATCGAATCGGAACAGGTTCAAAATATTACACCAACGCTATAGCTAATTATATATTAATAGATTTTCCTATCTACAAGTGGAGGGTAATTTTTTAGGTCTTCATATCCGCACTTTTTTTAATTATGATAGTATTTAAAATTAATGTCAAAATGCATTTCTTTAATTAAATATATTATAATCACTCGTGTTTGTATTTCTACTTTTTTAAAGTCTGCTTTTAAAAACTATTTAAATTACAACACAAATCACATTTTTGCGTTTTTATTCATCATTTTCAATGTCCCCCCAGTTACATCTTTGCGAAGGACTGTGAATTTTTTGTCAAGCAAAGTTTTCGATGTAAATAATATCTTTTTTGAGGCATTTCTATATACGGTTTAAATTTGTTTAAAGAATTTTGGGATTTAGTTGAAAGAGTAGAGAGCGGGGGCGTTTAAATTGGCCGCCAGGTCAATGACAAGGACATTTCTGTGTCAGTGTCAAAGTGTATTTTTTGACACTTTCGTAAGCAATTTTGCCAACCTATTTTAAGGGCCGAGCCTAGACCTAAGATCGCTACATTTTAATATTATACAGGATGTTTCAGTAAGGGTGGCCACCGGCCATATCTCGGAAACTATTTATTTTTTCCAGAAATTTTGAAAACAATGTTACTACTAAAAATCATAGTGGGCCTTAGTTTTTATTTTTTTAATCTGCAATTTTGATACAAAGTACAATTTTTGAATACCTATATTTTAAAACAAATTCTGCCAAAATCGGTTAATTTGGGTTAGTGTCTTATTTTGATACCTTTAATCAGTTCCTATACGTTTTAGCCCTTTTTGGTGTTTATGGTTAGTTTTGGTTAGTCATTCAATCAGCTTTCGATTAGTTTTAGTTAGTTTTAATTTATTTCAGTCATTTGAACCGGATCCGTTACGTTATAACCAATTTTAATGTTTTGGTTAATTTTAGTTAGTCGCCAAAATTCGGTTAATTTCGGTTAGTTACTTATTTTAATATCTTTAATCAGATCCGATACGTTTTAGCCTTTTTTGGTGTTTATGGTTACTTTTGATTAGTTTTTGTCATTTGAACCGGATCCGATACGTTATAACCAATTTTAATATTTTGGTTAATTTAAGTTAGTCGCCAAAATTCGGTTAATTAAAGTTAGTCTCAATTTACCTTAATATTTTTAATGTGTTCCGATATGTTAGCCCTTTCTGTTGCTTTTGGTTACTCTTGGTTTGTTTTTCAATCAACTGTGAGTTAATTTCAGTTAGTTTTAATTTATTTTAATCATTTTAACCAGTTCCGATACGTTATAAACAATTTTCATGTTTTTGGTTATTTTTGGTTAAGCACCAAAATTCGGTTAATTTGGGTTAGTTTTAACTTACTTCAATATTTTTAATCTATTTCGATACGTTTTAGCTCGATTTGATGCTTTTACTTACTATTGGTTAATTTTGGTTAGTCGTCCAATCAACTTGAGGTAAAATTCAGTTAGTTTCAATATATTTTAGTCATTTGAACCGGTTCCGAGACGATATAAGCATTTTTAATGTTTTTGGTTAGTTTTGGTTAGTCACCAAAATTCGGTTAATTTGGGTTAGTTTTAACTTACTTCAATATTTTTAATCTATTTCAATGCATTTTAGCCCGTTTTGGTGCATTTGGTTACCTTTGGTTAATTAGTCGTCGTTCAAACAAGTTCAGTTAGCTTTAATATATTTTAGTCATTTGAACCGGTTCCGGTACGTTATAAGCAATTTTAATGTTTTTGGTTAGTCGCTAAAATTCGGTTAATTTGGGTTAATTTTAACTTACCTTAACTTTGTAATCTGTTCTGTTAAGTTTTAGCCCATTTTTGCTTTTAGTTACCTTTGGTTAGTTTTGGTTAGTCATTCAATCAACTTCCGGTTACTTTCAGTTAGTTCCAAATTATTTTCGTCACCTGAACCGGTTCCGATACGTTATAATCAAATTTAATGTTTGTGGTTTGTTTTCGTTAGTCACCAAAATTCGGTTGATTAATTTTAACTTACTTTAGTTTTTGTAACCTGTTCTGATAGTAGCTTGTTTTGGCGCTTATGGTTAGATTTGGTTAGTGGTCCAATCAACTTTCGGTTAGTTTCAGTTAGTTCCAATTTATTTTAATTATTTGAAGCTGTTCCGATACGTTATAATCAAATTTAACATTTTCGGTTAGTTTTGGTTAGTCGCCAAAATTCGTTTCGTTTTGATTAGTTTTAACTTACTTTAATTTTTATAACCTGTTCCGATACGTTTTAGCCCATTTTGGTGCTTTTGGTTAGTTTTGGTTAGTCGTTCAATAAACTTTCGGTTAGTTTCAGTTAGTTCCAATTTATTTTAGTCATTTGAACCGATTCCGATACGTAATCAAATTTAGATTTAAATAAACAAACTATCACGATTTCTCACGCGTATGACGTCATGAATGTGGCAAATGTAGCATGCACTTTTTCACGATTTGAGGCCTTATACTAGGAAAACAGAAACATTTTCAATGTTAAAATGCATTTTTAGATTGTCAGACTTGCAGAATTGATTGGTTAAAACAAAAGTTCCGATATCATAATAATAAAAAATGTTCCCATATGTGGCCAATATTCTGGCGGACACTGTATAACATTAGTTGGATTTAAAAAAGATTTAACTATAATATTGTATCTGCCAGTTTTCAGATTGAATTGAATTTCGTGCTTATTCGATTTTAAAATATGCAATAATTTTGGAAATAAGTGTGCGGGTAGTATATTTCATTACCAGTCCGGAAACTAGGCTTTTCCGGTGCGCGCACAACAGTTTCTTGTGTGAGGCGTAGCCGAACATCGGAAGTCGTGCAAGCACAGGAAAAGCTGTTTCTGGACGTGTAATGAACGATATTTTTCATAATACCTCTCTGAAATCAAAACATAAACATAAAATTATTATAATTTTACGTATCCAAAATCATGTCATAATACATTTTGTTTTAAAATGTAAGCAAACGTCAAACTTGCAAGACAAGCAAGACACAGGTATTTATCTAATATTCATCACGCGTTGCTATGGAGATGTGTTTGTATGCTTTGTTGTCATTGAATAGGCAGCTAATTTTGAAGTTTGAAGTATTTGTGACAAGTAAGGTCAGAATAAATAAAACAATTTTACTTAAAATTAGACTATTGACGCTAAAATGTACGTACTAGACTAATCTTGTAGACTGCATCGCTGTATAATTTTAACCCAATTTATTATACTTTATGCATATTCTGTGACTAAATAACTGCAAATTTAGCACTTAAAATTAGGGAGCGGGAAAAATTTTCCCGCTCCCAATTAGGGAGCGGGAAAACTTTTCCCGTGCGGGCGCACCGAAAAGACTTACTTACTTTGCTCTACAGAGACGTCGAAAATGATAATTTTCAGAGAGGTATTATGAATACAACATTTATACATACCTTTCAGGATCGCGGGTTAATTTAAATAATGTTTTTTCGCCACCATTTCTAGTAGAGCAATTCAAATAAAAGCACTTATAACCAGGCATTTTTAACAAAAATATAATAAAGATTAATTATTTTTCGTAACGCTCTCGGACTAAACCACAAGACTCGCGTGGCTCGCGTTTTGAATCACACTAGCTAGAGCTTGCTCTGACTATTGCTTAGTCAACTGTCAGAGGATCCGGCTATTTTTAGTGGCGTCTTTCTCGAACATGGTTAGAGAAAGCAGTCCAGCCGTATGCAGTGTTGCCGATGCCATACATTTTTCGCGAAATTGGTGTATTTAAGGCAAATTAATTTGTACTTCACTATAAAAATATGTATCATTATGTATGTAGGTACAAATCAATCATTTTAAAGGCAATTGCAGTGGCTTATTAAAATATATTATGCACTATCTATGAAGGCAACATTGTAACAATTTAAGTTCCTGATGTTTTTTGGAAATATTCTAAGTTGCCGGATAGGTCGCGAGTTTATTTTATTGGTTAGTAAGGATTTTTTCTTGGGCGCCAGAAATTCCTCAACTCTCAAAGAACTGTCAAGTATCACCAATAAAAGCTTAAAAGCTAACAAAAATCACTTGATAGACGTTGAGAACTGTAGAATCTCGTTCTTGCCAGAAATAAAAAATGTTCTTAAAAACAAATTTACAATAATTTTATTTCAATAAATATTATTAAAATTAACAATCCAAATTATAACTTTGTTGAACAGAGTTGAAGAATTAAATTGATGTTAGAAAAAGAACAATTAAAATATTAATTTTTGAAATTAGTCAAAACCAAAAAAAATTCTGATCCAGCAGTGATTTTTACGTTTGCAAATAAAATACTTAGCTTAGACGCTCAACCCTGGTTGGACACACTTCTCTTCACCTCGTTCCCTTTTTCTCCAATTGCCTGTTATTTATTAGGTCTTTATGGGTAAGGATAACATCAGAGGGCATAAACGTCTTATAGAGCTGATACGTCTAATGCTGCAATGGTACACTCGGTTGATGCTTGATTATCAATCCAAGCTCTTTGACCAATTTCCGTGAAAATATGCAAACAAAAAAAACTTGTTTTAGACCAGAATATTGGTTGATATTAAACAAAAAAATGAACAATAATGAACAGTAATTGAAACAATCTCATCAAAATATTTCAAACTCTTTTACTTAAAAATTAAATCTACGATCAAAAATTACAAGATTTGTAAATGAAGGATTAAACTATGATTAAAAGAAAAAAACAAGATTCGTCAATGAATCTGATAAAACTATGTTCCAAATTACAAGATCATTAATGAATGATTAAACTATGTTTAAAGATACAAGATTCGTCAATGAATCTGATAACACTATGTTCCGAAATACAAGATCATTAATGAATAATTAAACTAAGTTTAAAGATACAAGATTCGTCAATGAATCTGATACTCAAGTTTACTTCAAAAAAAAATATATAGTGATTAAATTTAACTTAAGCACACTTTTAAATAAGTGCCAAATGAATGAAAAGTCCCCAAAAAAGTTTATTTAAAAGAAAAGTTCTAAAAAATAAGCTAAATACTAGTCAAAAATTGATAGAAATATGATTACTTCAAAATTACAAATTAATAAATATGCAAATTCTTCCTAAGTCAAATTTATGCGATAACAAAACTGTATGTGCTAAGATCACGATACAAAGCTGATCGACATTTCACATTATGTCACTGTTCTCCCATTTCATTCGTCAAAGTGAGCATTACGAGCCACAAGCAAAAATAAACCGAGCAAATTTAGCTATAAGTTAACAAGGAGCTAGGTTTACAAAGATGGAAAAATTATAAATTCACCGTCGACTGTCGGTAGAGACAAGAAAAAAAAAATCTAAGGTGAGTTCTCAAAGAAATTCAATATGATATTTCATAAATTAGAAATAATATAAAAGAAACTCACCTTAGACCTTTAGAAAGTTGAATTTCCCAAATCCTCTACCGGCAGTGAACTGGAGGTCTCTTTGGCAAATCTCCGTCTCTTGGCAAATTTGGCAAGGCCTGAGTCGGGTACCCGACTTTTAAAAGTGGCGGATCAGAACCAGGAATTAGCTAAAAACACAAAAGACCAACAGAAATCGGTAATAACGTTAGGTTAGTTAAAAATTCTCCTTGTTAACTCGAACTACGCAGTTAAATGTTCCTGTAAAAGTTAACGAAATTTACGATAAATATGCTAAAATAGATTGAGTAGAGGGTCCACTAAGATCATTTATTCGACAATACTTAAAAAAAAAACCCAAGATGGCCTGGAACAATGATGAATACAATTTCTAAATCTAGATTAGAAATCTATAATAAATCAAAGTATTGTCGTCTAAATCATTGATTCTAAATCCCTCTAGAACCTGAAAATTGTCTTTAAGACACTCCTAAAACAAAGAAATAAATTTGTTCAGTTAAAAGCAGAATGTGCAAAAAAACCAAATCACATTCGACCAAAAATAAAAATGGCTCTCACCTTCACGACGTGAAATTGGAGACCAAAGCAACGTTCGCCGTTCGATTTTAGAACCGGTCCAAATCGCATTCAAAGGAGTAGGAGGGAGACCATCAATTAAAATCACAATACTACTATCGCCCTCTATTCAAAGGCCAGTATAATAAAAATATTTTTATAGAAAACGACGCAAAACCATTACGACTATAATTCTAATGATAGCTCCACCTATGTACAAAAGATCTAACTTCTAGCGAAATCTTACCTAGGTACCGAAACCAAATCGCATGTATATTTGCATAAAAATCACTTTGCAATATAAAAATCTTAAAACCTGAAAAACCATGTAACGAATTATTTCGTTACAACATTACAAGACGAAGTATTGCAGGTATCAAGATATAAAATTTACTTTACATTTTCATAAACTATAATTTTAATTTCTAATAGTAGCGAATATCAGTTAATTCACACAATTATTCAATGGCGCTCGATAAGAAGTATTAAAATATTTTCCTGGTTCCTTTCCTCGATTTTCTACAGACCTTGTCTGCTTTAGATGGTGAGATCGCTAAATGCCCAAAAGCTTCAAAGCATAAATAAATATTAAGGGGGAACTTCGAAGCAAGAGTATATTTAGTGAGTTTAGTTGATAACGATTCTCAACGCCTTAGCTTTAAATCTGGCCTATACGCAGGGTGGCCATATTTATAAATCAATTGGGTAATCGCAAAACGTGATCTCGACAGTAAAAAAATTAAGCTGAGAGTTGACTCTGAGGACCTACTTTATGCTATGTAATATTTGTAACAATTATGCTCTAAATGGACTATACAGGACATGGCCACAATCGAAGCAAAATATTTATTACATCTAGGTATACCAGTAAAGGTATGTACAAAAATATAAATGTTATAAGTAATATGCAAACTCTATGATCTGGCGCCTTGGTTGGCGTGCAGGTTATGTAGCTCAGATTAGGGATCGATCTATGTCACAAGTGAGAAGAGATAATAAAGGATAGGTACTTCGGTAAAATAATAATGTCTTTTGGTCAAAGACTTTATCAATTTACACTGTACCAGATTACTAAAACACGGATGTCTTTTGGGTTGAGGTTTGGTTTGAGTTGTTCATCGCTATTTTATAATAAATTTATTAAAAAACAGTATTGTGTTTTAACTGGAAATGTGTTTTCGTCGAAAATTGGGGGCAATTGCGTAATCTCACAAGTGAACTTGTGCAGGTGTACAGATTCTGAATTTTTCTGGGGGACAAATGCGTCAAAAAGCTGCTATAAAAGCGTGAAATTATCGGAGAAAATTCATTCTTAACTGAATATCCATGTGTCGTGGGTCATTATGTCCGATTGGGGCACGAGAAGTTTATAATATTGTCACGAATAGTTTAGGGGTTAGCGCGTTTTTTAAAGAATAACTTCTCAGAGAAGAGCCGCGTCGCGATTAGTACAATGACGGGGTCTCAATGCTTCCTTTAATCTACCACTGTACGTTCTATTCGTGAGGACGCGCCTTGTTTAGCATGCCGGGGGGTAACTGAGGTAGGCCGGGACCGAGTTACGTGGGGTAAGAAGAGATGATAAAGTAAGCACGTTTAGTTTATAACAATGCATTAAGGATAAAACTTTAACAATGATTATTGGTCAGAAAAAATGAGATTCTATTATACCCGATTACTACGGTGCGCATGTTTTCTCGATTTGAGGTACTGTTTATAAGTCTTTGTTTACTGTCTTATAATTTATAGTTTTTCTTAAGAGTTGGGTTTTATTTAAGAGCACTAAATCATTTCACTAAACTTTTTAACTGATTATTTAGACACTTGTCTTTCTCAGAACTCTGACAAGCTTCCTGTCTTGACTTTACTATCGTGGTTGTGAAACCCCTGGTGCTAGCAGTCGTCAAGTGACTAACCGGTACCAAGTTTGGAAGGAATAATGGAGTAGAACCTAAAGAAGCAGCTGTATAGCTAACTTTAAGAGCGGATAGAACCCGAAGGCAGTCGTCAAGTGACTAACCTGGGAGCTGGAGCTGAGACCAAAAGCCTGCCGAACTGAAGGTTCGTTAGCGTATTTATATTAAAAAAGTGATAATCATGGCATGCTTAAGGTTGAAAGTCGCTCCCGTTGATTGCTCGCGTTGTTTATAGTTTGCTTTTTATGTTTATATAACAATCTCCAAGTTTAAGTTCAAACTTACGACAGGGTGATATTTCTTTAGTAGCTTATGCATTTTAGTAAATTACACGTGCCCTCGCCCTCTAAAATGTTGGTCCCCAACATTAATACGACCGCTATAGCTCAAAAAGAAAGACCTCAATTCGAAAAAACTTGTCGCATACCTAATACTATGTAATATTACAGCTTATACAATATAAAATTCCATCAGTGGTCTTGTTACTTTCCGGATCCAGGCTGATCCTTAGTAACTCCCTCTAGCCTCCACTGCAGTCTATATGTCTTAGCATTGACATACCATTAAACTGTATGAGGGTGTCATAAGTGAGAGCCTGCTGGAGAGACTAGTATGGACCTCCACTGGTGCTTGGTACATGAAATAAAAAAGAAACATATTTTTATAAATTGTCTTTGAGATCTTATAACTCTAATTCTAGATTAACAGAGAACATGTAGAATGTAGAATTCCCCACTAAGTATTTTGCATATTTGAAATGTCTATACTTTACCGTTGACTGTCCAATAGACGCCTATTGGTGAATCCACGTTTAGACACAATTTATCAACTCCTTATAAAATACTGATACTTGCAGTGCAATGATATCTTGCTTGCATTGAGTAATTCAGCCTACATGGGATGGGTCCACCCCATGAAAGTTGATCTTTATCATAATCATAATATCATCATTTTATAAATTGTCTCAGTAATATTTACAATTCTACCAAATAGTTTAAAGAAGTTATTTGAAAAAATGTTGATTAATTATATCCTATTAAATCATTTTATACATCTAACATTTTCTCACTTGAATACGGTCCTGTATATTCAAATAATACTTAATATTTTTAATATTAATAGCATTTTATCTGACTCAGTTTTACGTATTGACTTATAAAGGAAATTTGCTGACTTTTTATAGTCTTTTAGTCGACTTATTTAAACTCGCTGATCTAATTCAGCATGCTGACTTGGTTTATATTTAAAAATGTCTATCTGTACACAATATACAGATTTAGTTCCATGAAATATCGTACACTCAATTATTCTAATATGTAACATTAATAAATAAAAGGTATCTTATACTTTACGCTACAATATTTTCTGTCTTCTGGCTTGTCCCTCACTTCTTGGTGGCTAGATGGCGCCCTTTGAAAACTGCAGCGAAAGTAACCATCGTCTGTTTGTTTGTGTGTCTGCATCGTGTAGTTTCGAATCGGATCGGATTTGCCCCATCTCTACTTGAGCGAGTATTCGCCGAGTAGTTCTGCTTTGGACCAGGTCATAGTGCTTCGTTTTCGTTCCTGTCCTCTGTCAAGTCGTCGTGTCGTCGACCTTTTTGACCTCTGGTGAAAACGCAGTCGCTGCTGTGTTGTGTGGTATCGCCTAGATCAAAAAATTATATTAAAATATCTTTAATTGATATAATGACGAAGATTTGTGCTTGTTTTTGCACCTTATGGTCGGTTTTATGTTCCTGCCAAATGTAGTTTTTTCAATGTGACCAGGAAAGTTGCCTGATATAGGAATATTGGCAGGTACGTCGAAACGAGAGGTAAGCGTTGTATTTCCTATAATCATTATCTTCGGACTGTTAGAGAATGAGGATAAATGCTAGAGCATAGAAAAACTCTAATCTAAGGGTGTTTGATGCATGTGTTTGAATTTCTTGGAAACATTTCGCGTGACTGAGTTTTCAGGTTAGAGAAGGGTGTGGTCAGGGTCAATGACCCTTTTGGCCATGTACTCCATGTGGGGCTCGACTATTAAAAAGAAAAGGTTATCAATGTTATATATTCCAGCTGTTTATTAGACTATCTAATTCGGTATCTACAGCTACTGATATTTCTTCCATATATTTTAGTCTTTTACAAGTTTCTCCATTTTCTAGGCATTTGAATTTGAAGGACGTGGAAGCATCTGTGTTGCCTTGCCATGGGATGTTGTACGTGAATGGAATGGATCCCTCGGAAGCTATAGTGTTTGGCAACAATTTCCATGTTGCTCCAACCGATATTTCTGCCTCTTATTGATTGTCACTAGTTTGTAGCCGATGTAACAGAATCCGATTACTACGGTGCGCATGTTTATTATTAAAGTTTTTAAAAATTAGTTTTGAGTATTATTAATATTTTTTTTCTGTTTTACGTACATATTTAAATTATAATCCCTTAACTAGCTTAGTTTAGGCCTTAAAACTTATTTTAGTGGGTGTACCTTAAATCTTAATAATCATGGGCGTAGACAGGATTTATTCTCAGGGAGGGCGAACCGTAGACAAGGCCGCAGTAGCGGCAAATTTTGGGGGCCAGCCCCAATTTTTACACAAAAGCCATGAGTCTGTTAAGTTCCCAGGGGGGGCCACGGCCCCCCCTGGCCCCTCCCTGTCTACGCCCATGTTAATAATAGTTTATCTTATATGAACTCTACTATACTTTACGCAAGTTCTTTTTAGCACCTTTCCTCTGTGTCCGGCGCCTCCACCATGTGTCACGAATAGTTTAGGTGTTAGCGCGTTTTTTAAAGAATAGTCGCGTCGCGATTAGTACAATGACGGGGTTTAAATGCTTCCTTTAATCTACCACTGTATGTTCTATTCGTGAGGGCACGCCCTGTTTAGCGTGCCGGGGGGTAACTGAGGTAGGCCGGGACCGAGTTGCGTGGAGTAAGAAGAGATGATAAAGTAAGCACGTTTAGTTTATAACAATAACAATGTATTAACGATAAAATTTTAACAATGATTATTGGTCAGAAAAAATGAGATTCTATTATACCTGATTACTACGGTGCGCATGTTTTCTCGATTTGACGTACTGTTTATAAGTCTTTGTTTACTGTCTTATAATTTATAGTTTTTCTTAAGAGTTGGGTTTTATTTAAGAGCACTAAAACATTTCACTAAACTTTTTAACTGACTATTTAGACACTTGTCTTTCTCAGAACTCTAACAAACTTCTTGTCTTGACTTTACTATGGTGGTTGTGAAACCCCTGGTCCTAGCAGTCGTCAAGTGACTAACCGGTACCAAGTTTGGAAGGAATAATGGAGTAGAACCTAAAGCAGCTGTATAGCTAATTTTAAGAGCGGATAGAACCCGAAGGCAGTCGTCAAGTGACTAACCTGGGAGCTGGAGGTGAGACCTAAACCCTGCCGAACTGAAGGTTCGTTAGCGTATTTATATTAAAAAAGTGATGATCATGGCATGCTTAAGGTTGAAAGTCGCTCCCGTTGATTGCTCGCGTTGTTTATAGTTTGCTTTTAATGTTTGTATAACAATCTCCAAGTTCAAGTTCAAACTTACGACAGGGTGATATTTCTTTAGTAGCTTATGCATTTTACTAGATTACAATATAACTTTGATTTTTTAAGTCTGTTACTAGGGTCACAGTAGTGACCAACCCGAAATTAGTGCCTCACAATTTAAGGGCTCGTGGAAATAACTAAGTAATTAAGTAAATTGTCGGTTCGAAAAGTAATGAAAGAAACGTTGTTGAAAATTCGTCATCCGTCGAGGGAAAAGGTGGTGAAACAGACGCAATGGAGGCTAGCTTGGCAGGTTCCGGGTCTAGCGTTAAAAATTATAGACAGTAAGTGTAATTTTAAGATGATAATAATGATTAGGGTACTTGTATATGTATGAATATTGTTTGTTGTATGTACTCGATAATTTAGTGCTTCCCTATCCCGTTAAATTAATCAGTGCTAATTGCACCCTGTACTATTGCTGCACTAGAACAATTTGGTCGAGTATGTTTCTGAATATTATGATTATCCCATTAAAATCATCAAAAGCTCTAATCAACTTGCATTTTATTTAATTAGACATTGTAAAGTTTATTTTGGCCGTAAGCCACAAAAGAATTACCTTTAGGAATTGGAGGAATGCAAGTTAATCACTGCGAAGCAATATCGTTAATTGACTTATTTTAGTACTAATCCATAATTGCTTGACTGGCTCGTTTTAACATTCATACTATCAGATAAAATATGATATTCTAGGAAAGCTGTTACACTGAAAAAAATTCACAGTGCCTAAATAATAATTTCAGTGTAATTTTCTTTTGCGATGCAAAAACTGATTGTCTGGCGCAGCACTTTAAAGCACTGTAACTATTTCACTTTTAAAATCACTTGACTTAGAATGCTGACAAACTTATCGTAGCTTTGACTTGAGTACTTTAGATGGGTAGCCCCGAGAATTGCGCTCCTGCAAGCTGCATATCTTGAGTTAGGTTTTAGGATTAGGATATCGATAGAACTAGAGCCTACGTAGGTACCGGTGAACTGCGGGCAATGGTTATAGCGGAATAGGTGAGATATTTTGTATATCCTTATGTAGGAAACACGCCGCATAAAGACTCAAAAAGGTCGGATTTTATCTGAAAATGCTCACATGTCGTTAAAAGAATCAAACCTGATTTTGTTTTTTCTGATAACAAAATAACACTTCATTAACCAAACGAAAATGATTCTCGATATTTTTTAGCGACCATCAGCTCGACAAGTGACATTGAAATAGCCCTCGAAAGATTCAAAAAGCCGAAAAAACTCTTCAAATATAAGTACCATACAAATTCGTTTCAACAATCTATGGCGCTGCCCCTAACAGTTTTACAGATATTATGGCTTTTCCCCTTGAATGGAGTGAGAGAAAATTCGTATGAAAAATTAGGGGTGAAGTTCTTTTCATGGAAAATGGCCTACACCATAATATGCAGTATTTTGTATATAAAATACTTGGCGTTATATTTTATAGAGGTGATGGGGACCTATTCTTTTCGAAACACTGTCATTATTATAGGTAAGTAGCAATGCCGGGTTCAAAGACGATTTATTATTATTATTATCATCGCTAGCAACAGTAAGCGACCGGAACCGATGGTATTGTTGCTGTACACTTATGTCTTTAGTTTTTACTTTTATTACTGTTCTTGTCACACTTTGTCGATTGGTTGGCAGTGAACTTGAAATAGTGTACCACAGTGCCATTTAGTGTCTCTAGGTTTTTGTCCAGCCTATTTTTGAAGATGATCCGATTTGGATGGTTTCTTCATTGAACTAGACCTAGACGCTACTAGCGAGGTCCAACCATAGTCACGGATCACGGATAGTCCTGACCAATCAAAAGCAAGACGCTAGCGTTCTGCGTTCAAGGAGGAGCGCTGTTAACTTCGCGCATGGCCCTCTGCTCGCTACGGGGGCTCAATCAACAAGAACTAACCAAAACTAACCCAAAATTAAGAAAAAAATGTAAATTAATAAAAAACAAACACAACCTTAAAAAAAAAGGTAAACAAAACATCTGTCGCGACCGACGGGAATCGAGCCCGCAGCGCAAGAATGACAGGCAAGCACTCTGTCTACTACACCACCGAGGCGTTGTTGAAGGAGTTTCGCTAGAAGGTAAAGACATGGATAATTCCGACATACGCTAGCGTCTTGCTTTTGATTGGTCAGGACTATCCGTGACTTTGGAGCTGGACCTCACTAGACGCTAATCTTCATTGAGGGCATACCACCTGTACAAACACGGTTTGACAGGAGCAGGAAGTTTTTCCGCATCAGGCAGGAGCCTTTCTCCTTTTTCAATTTTGTTGAGTGTCCTCTGAGTTCATTAGTATTTAAGGTGAAGAAATTTAGATTGATATCCTCGCAGTAGTCGTTATTTAGGATTTTGAATGTTTCGATCAAGTCTACCATGTCTCTTCTTTCTCTGATTGTGGTTGTGGTTAGCCCAAACACTACAAGGCGTTCTTCGTAAGGGGTGTTTGCTGGAGCTGTGGGGATCTTGGTAAACCTCATCTGTACTCTTTCCAGGGCCTCTATATTCTTAGGGTAATAGCACTGCATGAGCATATTCAAGCTTGGGTCTAACATATGTGTTGTAAATCTTATTCATGAACTCTGGTGTTTTGTTGGAGAATGCTATTTGTATTAGGTAAATAAATGAGTTACATTTTTTTAATAATTTGGTTTATGTGAGGCCTTTTTGCTCTTCCGCCCTCTTGATTTGCAATCCATGCAAGGCTTTTTACTCCTATGTGTAGGATGGTACACTTCTCTTCATTAAGCTTAAGCATCCAAGTCTCATTCCAGGTTTCGATTTCCGCTATATCCTCGACGAAATGTGCCAGGTCCAAGTTAGGGTTACCGTATAGTTTGGTGTCGTTCGCGAAAAAGGAAATATTGGTTTTGATGTGCTGGTGGCCCGATCGCCGAACCCTGTGGCACTCCACTCTGCACTTCACATGGATTTCAGTAGACACCATTCCCTCTGACTTGGAAGGATCGCCTGGTAAGCAGCCTCTCCAGAAATCTGCAGACGTCCCCTTATTCCAAAGTATTCCATGTTGTAATTTAGCCTTCTAAAGGGCACCTTGTCAAAGGCCCTCTTTTGATCCAAATACAGAACGTCGACAGGATGTTCCTTGGACCAGTTGTTAACACATTCTAATGATTCCTGCCTCGACCGTTGTTGTGGTAGGACGGATAAAGTGTTCTCCGTTAGCGAGCACTACGTGTTTCTATACGAATATCGTGTTTCGCGCTATTATCTCTTGGTATGT
>JAEQML010058778.1:0-29636 GCA_016904865.1 Pissodes strobi
TTATTGTGCAAACATTATTGGACGACGATCCTGACTGACAAAAGCAATGTTGTGAACTAATGATTAAGCTAATAGATAATTACGCAAAAATTGCCCAAAGAATTTGTTTTTCAGGTGAAGCAAAGTTTTCATTATATGGTCAAATTACCAGACAAAACTACATTAACTGGGCACAGATAAATCATCACTGTTTCATAGAAAATAACACCCAATATAATGAAAAGGTCAGACATTGTTGAAAATAGGATAATCCGACCATTTTTCTTTGATGAGAACCTCACTGGAGAAAGAGTCTTAATTTCCTTTAAAATGATCTGGTTCTAGATCTTGCTACTCCATTTCCAGATGATATTGATCCTGATTCACCAAGTTCAATCTTATGGTTTCAAGAGGATGATGCTCCACGCATTATGCTGCTTATGTAAGTGAGTGCTTAAATAACGTTTTTCCCGGGCTCCCTGTGGATAGGTAGGCAGAGGTCAATAGAGTAGCCATTTAGATCGCCCTTTCTAAGCCCCCTAATATAAAATGTACCACATGATATTTTAAATTGATTAATGTACATTAATCGATTTTAAATAGACAGTACTCCAGAACAGTTGGTTGAGGAGAGTTTCAACATCTTATAAAATAATTTCTTTTCATGCTTTGTTGTTTCTCTGTTTTGTTTTAAAAGCTAATATTTCGTAAACGGATGAAGGAAGGTAGAGGTCATGATATATGAAAAATAACTAGAATTGATTGTAGAATGTTAAAATGTAAAAATATATAATATGTTTCCTTAGAAAAATTAAAATTAATTTACATAGAGTAGGATCGCCCAAGTGTACGCCCTAATTTATTAGAGCAAATAGATCACAAACTTCAGTTTTAAATTGTTTATCAATACCAAAAACTGATGTGTCATATGATAATAGCACAGAAAAATAACATATATTGGCAAACTAACAATATTTTTCAAAGTTTTATATTAAAAATAAAAAAATGAAAATGCGTACTTTCGGGTGACAGTTGCCCTGAGTAAGCAACCTATATGCCTAAGAGTATGGTTAAAAAAATAAGAACATGTTGGAACCGTCTGATTTTGTTACTATAAAAGATTATCATTCTATTTTATATGCTGTATGTTGCATCAAAAGCTTCTATATTTTGTGGTACAAATTATTGAGTATTAACCTCTTCGGTTAATCAGTTGTAAATTTATTAATTTGATTTGTTGTTGATAAGTCTAGTGGAATTCCCGTTACTGCATTTATTAATATTAATTAATTATACATATGATTATTATTACCTAACACGTATCAGCTTTTATAACACTATTGTTGCAGTAATTGGCTGTTCGGATCATCCTTTTTCTTATCTTGTCCTCCGGCACTTTGTGACTACATTATTTTAGAGTGAATAATCTATTGGCTCGCTTAGGTGCTTCTTCAAGTAACTATAGTACCTAATTGTGATATTAGTTAAACTTTGCTTATTTATATTACAATAATTATGTTTATTTGCAGTTCTGTATTAAAGAACTGAGTTAATAACCTACTTTTGATCTTCGTTAGATCAGTTAAATTTATCTACTACTTTCGGTTTGAATATTTCCCTTGTAATGGGCTGATATGGCTTTAACTTAAATCGTGGTTTACTGAATACTCTTATGAGATCTACGGTAACTTAAAAATAAATATTAACTGAAGAATAATCAGCTTTTTCGACTACCAGACTATTGCCAGAGGGTATGGTATGACTGAAGTAACGGTTGGAAATATGATTACCAGAATCTCACCCTCTATAAGGGTCCAACTATGGTACAAAAAATCTCCTGATCCGGCACAGACCGTTAGGGAACCTCGCGGACTGATGAGGAAAATGTTCGGAATTATAGGATGATAACAGTACGTTGGATATGGTGCGACAACGGTAAATGACCTGACGAGGCTTCCTGCACAGATAAAAGGCGCGTGCTCGAATAAGTCACTACTTTACGGTCGTACTTTGCTACTACGATTTTATGCCTTTGTGCTGGCGGTAGGCAAGTTAAGGCACGTTGGTAGGTAGGTTAAGTGTGAGATAGAGCTTGTAAAAATAGAGCAGACCGAACTGAAAAATCAAGGCTGGCTTGTGTATATAGCGCATACCATACCCTAAAAATAAAGTAACTTCATTACAATGGCTTAATGTGCAATGGGAGCGACTGGCAATTTATATCTTGTTTATAACCAGGGGTTAGAAAATAAATATTTATTCACTTGAAATTTTGTTCAAATTCAAAACCAAAGAATCAACGAAGGGGCATGAATGAAGATGTCTTGCTGGCATATTTTTGAAGTGAAAATTCTTAACGCGCACTGGGAGTAAAATTTGAAGGTCGCGCACGCTACACCATGAGCGACACGACCTGGCGAGAGAAAAATATGAGAATATTGTTATTGTGATATCCTTGTTAGTTTACAAGATAAAAATATGGGATTTGCTCTAATACCTTGTCAAGACACATGCGAAACTTTTATGAAGAATAGTTTTTTTTTTCATTTAGGCCTTCCCTTTTTGTTAATTGAGTGTTATATTAAAAAAATTATTATTTAATCAAATCCCAAAAATTTCAAACCCAAAAAATCCAAGGTTCTAGAAAAAGGAACAAATCGGTTAATTTTTGCGTGGAGTTCTAGACGAAGATCACCTTATTCAAAGGGTGTCTATTAAATAATTTAAATAGCTGGATTATATTATTTGTTCCTTTTCGGTATATAATAAATATATATTGGATAGTATAGTGCACATGAAACATCGTTAAAATATAGTATTTTTTACAAACATGCTTATTGAATAGCAACTTTTCTACTTTCTAACTGACGTTTTATTTTCGATCTTCCACTCTTTTCTTCTTTGGTTGTCATCATAGTTAGTCAGTTTATATACCTATTCAATTTATTTGTTATATTTTTTGTTGGCATTAGTTTTAGGCGTTTTTGGTGTTTGTTTTTCCGAGGAGTTGAATAAGCACAGGAAATATAAAGGGCAAAGGGTAGTATTTCCATATCATGATTCCTGATACTGAGACGAAAAAATAAGAAGCGTCGCTCTCAGAGAATTTTGTGTAAACCCAATTGAATTAGACAATATTCTCAGTTAAGATCTCAAAATGTGCAACATAAAAATTATTTTGCAATTTTCAAAAGGGAAAATGCACACGGCAATGTGTTGGTATTAATAAGCTATCAAAGATCCTTAGTGTGGCCGGGCGATTTAATTATATACGGGACATGGCTTGCGTTGGTCATCTGCAACTCTCTCTTGCAAAATGATGGAGGCGATATTACAACTCAAACGCCACGGTGGATGGAAGTCATCTACTGTGGCAAAGGGTTTTAAAGAAGAAACAATTTCCAGCCAAATCAATATTAATGATACAAGGATTGCAAATTTCAGAGACATGCACGAGCAAAAGGTCAATCTGCTTTATAAATTTACCACAAACACAAAATGGTTCCAATGATTTTTTGACATCAAATTATGGCTTTACCATAAATTCTAATGTAAATGTAAATAAAGACGCTTGCAGTGTTTTAGTTTATTTGTTGACAAATTGTTTAGCGTTTGAAATTCGTTTTGCGATAAAAATTAAAAAAAAAACACTATAATTATTAAAAGTTAATTTATTTCGTTATGATTTCTTTAACTCATTAGTGACTTATGAATAAAACTCACTAGTGGGTTATGACTAATAACTCATTTAAGATCAAAGTAATTATGCTGTCATTATGTGTAAGTGTTGGATAAAATATATTTACTTCTTCCTATATCTTCCAAATCCATAAAGATATTTCTACGGAACTCGGTTTCATAATGATGCCCCTCCACCTGACTTCCCTCGAACAAACTTAATTGGCTGTTTTCTTTCAAGACAATAATATTTTATATTCCTCAATTTTCCACGCAATATAAAACATTCGTTAATTTTTTTCTTACGATGAGAAGCATGAGGTTTAAGTTATAATTAAATTTTTTGCACTAATGCTTCATTCATCTCAGCTTATCATTTATTATTTTGAGCCAAAATGTATTTGGTAATTGTTTTGTCATAATTTGCTTTCATCCCAAAAGCCGCAATATTTAATTTTTCATTTAAACGTCTTTATTAGTTTCCTTCATAGTATTTTGTTCTCGCTTTGATACTTAGCAGTGGCGTGTATACAATGTGATAGATACAATGGTATAATAGTTATTTACGTTAATAAAGTGTTCTCACAGGTATATTGAAGACATTTTTATCTACGCCCTTAAAAGCGAAAATAAGCGGTAATTATAATTTAAAATTTATCATGATTTACTAAGAAACTAAAGTATTGAAAGTAATAATCGAAACGCTTCGTTTTCTTGGTGATCACAATACTTTCATAAATAATAAATCAAAAATTATTCACTTCGACGTTTCATAAAGTTTTTTTTTTTCATTTTCTCACTACAAAATGAGTGATTCTAAAAATTTGCCATCTCATATTCAGGAACAAGCTTTAAACGCTATTTCCCGTCTTCTATACCGAAAAAATCTATGCCAAAATGCGAGATAGTCTTTGCCAAATATGATAAATAGTACACAGAAAAGAAGATTCGCAATTTGGTAAATGAGAAGGTATTATTGTCATATTTCAGTAGTGTATCCAAAAGTTGTAAGGCTTCACCTTGATGGGCGTACTATTCCATAATACGGACGATAAAACTATATTCCTAAATTCGAGTAGTTCCAGTAATATATATTTACCTTTCTTTGTTCATCACCACTACTTGTATTGTCTATTTTTCCATCTTCCATCAATAATTCCAAGATGGCGACAAGTGAGCAAGTGTCATTGGACGCTCTTGATAAAAAGTGCAAATATTGTAAAACAAACGTTGGTAAACTCGGTGTAAAAAGTGCCAAAATTGTGCGGGTTACTACCACAATTCGTGTGCCCTAAGAATATCGGGGTTAATAGTCGTTAGTGGCAGTAAATGTCTAGTGCAATGTGCAACCTGTGCAAAAAAAACGCGCGAAGAAGAAATAAACAAACTCATCCTGGAAAAGGATAAAGAAATCGACTTACTTAAACAGGAAATCAACAGGCTGGTAAGGGAAAACAATCAAAAAGGAAATAATCAAGCAGGTGAACTATTCAAAAAATTAGAATTAATTGAAAAAACAATTCTAGAAAAAATTGACACTCTAGGAAAAAATGTAAACATAACATCAAATCAAGCAGGAAGCTCGGACTTCATCCAAAAAAATCGAAAGCGATTGGCAATGCTGCAAGAGGCTGAGGAAACGGACAGAGCCTCGTCACGTAAAAAAGAGGAACCACGACGCGAAGTGAGCAGAACTAGAGATGACATTTCCAGTGCAGGCACATTTGAGTTTGGGCTTGAGAGCAATAATCCCATTCCCAAAGTGCAGAAAAGAAGAGGATGGAAGGACCGCGGCAGGCGCACACCAATGTCGGATCTTCAAGATGTCGATATCGATTCGTCGCTGTTGGTCGTTACTGGCCCTCTGTCTAATGGAAACGGTGACTTTGACGTACCTCCAAAAGAACAACAAACAAAAATAAACAATAGCAGTGATGAACGGCATAAACAAAAAGCCGATGATGCTGGTGAATAGGTTGAAGTCACTTCTAGGCGAAGGAAGGTAGAAACATCGAAAAACAAGCGACCTGTCCCCACTAGGGGAACGAGTGAAGGGGTAAATTTAATTCATGCGGCAGATTTGTCCCAAGTGTCATGGATTTTTGTCTCCGGTCTTGCCACTGATACAAAGCCGGAACAAGTTGAAGGTTTTCTGCGGAAGTTGAACCTGAATGAAGGACGTAACTGCGTGAAGATGTGAACCAGGAAGGACCATCTGTAGAGTTCATTTAAACTGGGAGTACCAACTTCCAAAAAACAGGATATCATGAATCCCAGTATCTGGTCGATGGGTACCGTGATAAACCATTTTCTCAACCTACAACGCCTGCGCTCAGAGAAACCAAAGCTACCAGGGGCTCCCAACAAGTACCAGGTTCCACAACTACTACTACCAATTTAAATAAAAATAAATTTGCTTTATTCCATTTTAATATCCAATGTATGAGAAATAAGTTATCAGACCTTGAAGTTCTTTGTAATGAGCATAATATTGATTGTGTATGTATAAATGAGCACTGGCTTAGTAGTAGAGAGCTTGAGGCTTGCAGTGTGCCGGGTTACACTGTCATCTCTGGTTTTTGCAGGTCTGATATGACTCATGGTGGTGTTTGCATTCTGGCTGGAAATTCTCTGGACTGTGAAGCGATGAATCTGATGGACATCTCAGTGGAATTGCATGCAGAAATTGCTGGTGTTTATTTCAAGCGGCCTATCTTGGGAGTTGTTACTGTTTACCGATCACCACAAGGTAACTTTGATGTCTTTCTTGAAACACTTCACCAAGCTCTTAGAGGCGTGGATATGTCCAAACCTCTCTTTCTGATTGGGGATTTTAACGTCCATTTTAATAAAAAATACATCAAAGCAACAGAATTAATAAACCTATTGCAGTCCTTTGGGCTTCATCAGTGTTCTTTTTCTAATACTCGTAATACTGCTTGTATAGATACAATATTTACAAACGTAGACCTATATAAAACATCCAACAGCATTCTTGACTTGCAGTATCTTTCTGATCATGATGCAATTCTTTTAGACTACCATAGCGAGTTTGCTAGCGATGTAAAGACTCGTATTGTTTACCGTCCAATAACTGACGATAATCTCTTTCAATTTTATAGTGGAATTGAGACAGTAAATTGGGATTTTGTTGATAACCAAAACATAAGTATTAATAAAAAATTTGAGACATTCTTAAATATTCTTACAACAAATATTGAGATTTATTTTCCAACTAAAAGCAAACTAATTAATCAAAATCAACCAAAGGTCCAGGTTAACTGGTAACTTGAAAGATATGAGGGATAGACTAAAACTCTTAGTACATCTTAATAAGGAAAATCCTATACTAATGCCCAAAAATGTAGTTACTGACTATAGAAAGAGATATAGAAAGGATATTTTAAATGCAAAAAAGAATGCTTATGATAGGTATATAAACAACTCATCAAATCCTCAAACTGCAGGGTGGAATATAATAAACCATCAACAAGCTAAACGCAATACAGCACATATTTTAACTCTGACAGCTGAACCACTTAATGATTACTTTACATCTATTGCTGAGGAGGTGGTTAACAGCCTACCGCCCTCGATAAGAAATTATAGTGAATATTTCCCAGATGCAGTGAGAGGAACGGGTTTTTCTTTTCAGCCTGCTGGCTTTATAAATGTTAGAGATTTAATTACAAATCTTAAAAATGGCAAAAGTACTGACTATTTAGGCATTAACACAAAAATAATAAAAACAATTAAAAACATAATAGATTATCCATTGACCAAGCTTATCAATCAGGCAAATCTCCAGAAGCGTATTCCCTGATTCGCTGAAAACCGCAAAAGTGATACCAATTTATAAAAATAAGGGTTCAACTACTGACTTTTCTAACTACCGACCTATCTCTTTGTCACCAATTATATCCAAAATCTTCGAGTCAATCCTAAAAATACAAATAAATGACTATTTTGAGAGAGATGGGCTGTTTTTTGCAGGACAATATGGTTTTAGGCATAAAAAGTCCACTACCCTGGCAATAGACTGCTTGACAGGTCATGTCTGTGATGGTTTTGAGGGTGGCCTTGACACGTTTGCCACCTGCCTTGATGTTACTAAGGCGTTTGATTGCGTGTCGCATTCCATTCTTCTATCTAAGCTAGATTACTACAACTTTGAACCCTCAAGCATTCTTATGCTAAAATCATATCTGTTAGATAGAGGACAATTTGTTGTGTGCGGTGGTGTTTCACAGACAAGGGAGGTCAGGTATGGAGTTCCGCAGGGCTCAGCACTTGGCCCAACACTTTTTCTCATTTATATAAATGATCTAGCTAATCATAACCAAAAAAACAATGTGATACTGTTACTGTTACCATCCTTCATTGATTGATCAGACAGATATACGTGGTACACAGGAAAGCATGGAGACCTGGTTTCTGGCTAATGGGCTATCTTTAAACACAGCTAAAACTCAGAGCATTAACTTCACATTGCGACATGCTCAGACGGATTCAGATCTCTTAGTCGATTGCTTGGACCAGGTTAAATTTCTAGGGGTTTATCTTGATCCTAAGCTGACATGGGAAAATCACGTAAACCACCTCAATGGCAGGTTATCGAGCTACATCTACCTTATTAGGAGTCTGTCTGGGAGTGTTTCTTTGGGAAAGTTGATGTCCGCCTATCATGGTCTGTTTGGGGCAAATATGTCATATGCTGTTCTCTCCTGGGGACATTCTCCTCACGTTTCTAGGGTCTTTCGACTTCAGCGGCGCTGTGTACGTGTCATTCTACGGATGGGCTATAGGGAGGACTGCAGAAATGCCTTTAAGCGTTTAAACAGTATCACACCAGGAATCGTAATAACATGGTTCCCGCCTACCATAGGCTTGCGAGAACCAGGGTTGGCACGGGTTACTACTGTGTAAAATTCTTTAATGCTCTCCCTGAGTCGGTCAGGGGTCTGAATGCTCAAAACTTTAAGACTACAATTAAAAAGTATTTAATTAAGAAAGAATTCTTCTCATATGACGAATATTTTAAAAATAGTTTTGGTGACCTATCCTAGATACAGAGTTCGTCCCCTACTTACATCCAGTTTCTATCAGGTCTGATGATTCCTCTAATGCATTGTTTTAATATGTTTGTATTTGTATAATATCTATGTGTCTCTATGCTAGGATTTTAATTTTAAATGTGCTGTATACATGTTTAATGTAAATAATGTCAATATTAATGTATATTGCCTGTATTAATTATTAATTTTTACTTAGGATTATTTTAGTGAGGTATCATGTATTTTTTTTTATACTTTATATTTCCTTGTGCTGGCTTGTAAAAGTACTGTAAAGCATGTTTTATGAATGAATAAACTAAACTAAACTTTTTAAAACTGCCGATATTTTGAAAGATGGGTTTTCGTGTCCAAAAGACGCAAATGGCAAACTTAACTGTCGATTATAAATAAGCCCACGAATTTAACTGCACTTCTAATGTAGTATATTTTCAAACTCCAACTTTTTATGTTCGGCACACACACAAGAGGAAAATCCTATACTACTCAACAGGCGGTGCGTGTGCGGAGAAGACGGTGGACGTTGGACTTGAAGCGATTTAGGTTGTAGTTTTCCGCAAAGACGTTACTCGGAAGACCATTCCAGACGAGGCAGTCCTCCAAATAAAGGAGTCCCGTAACAGCGACGGCCTAGGTGTTCGCAACTGAATCGTGTGTTGATGAGCAGCTTGTGTCTCACGGGTGTTTCTTTATGACACATCTCTGGGCTGAATCATAAGTGCCAGCTCATGCCTTCCGTAGTAGTATCGATAGCAATAGGATAGGTTTGCCACTTTTCTTTGATGTTTAAGGCTATCTTATCAAGGCCTTTAGTCAATTCTGGATCATTAACAAGACGAACTGCTTTCCTCTGTATGGAGCCTAATATCTTGAACAATTGCTTGGATTTTGATGACGTGAATACGCCAAGGCATGTTGTTTTCCATGCATGTTGATGCCCAGCAAGCTTATGGATGAGGCCAGAGCCAGTGTTTGCCCTGTCACTGATAAGTCAAGTCCTGCGATGTTTCGTTTTTTGAATAGACAGCTGCTTAAGTCTTTCCTGCATTAAACTGGACATTGTTTTCCTTAACTCCATTCCACGATGGCGTTCATATCCTCATTAATGGTAGTAATCTGATTTTCTCCGCGTTGGAAACGAGCAGCGGTCATTCGAGTCCCCGACATGAATGAGGATATAAGAGTGCTGTCATCTGCAAAGCTGTAAATAGAACTTTTTGTCCTCTAAGCTAATGAGCAGCTTATGTCTCAATGGTGTTTCTGTTTGACACAACTCTGGGCGGAATCATAAGTGCCAGCTGGTTCGAACACCTTCCGTAGCAGTATCGAGAGTAATAGGATAGGCATACCACTTTTCTTTGATGTTTAATGCTATCAAGGTTTAATCAATTCTGGGTCATCCACAAGATGGACTACTCTCCTATATATGGAGTTCAACATCTTGAGCAAGTGTTTCGGTGTTAAGCTCTCCACATGGGAATAGAATTACAGAAATGGTCTTATCTAAATCTTATAGAGCAGTAAGAGCTGACAGCCTGACAGGTTTTTGTTCTATAGACTTCGCCTAGCTTTTGTGCTGCTGCCTTAGCGATTTTGATGATGTGATTACGCCAAGACTTATTGTTTTCTACTTTGACGCCCAGTAAGCTTGTCGATGAGGCCCATTGATTTGCATAGGAGTGGATAAGCAATAAGTAGACCAAACATGGCAAATTTACGACCGCGAAATGTAAAAAAAAACAATTCCTATTTTGCCTTGCGCATTAGAGAATTAGTGGGCGCCATCTGTTGCGCGTGAAGGTCATTAGGCAGGCCCGGACTCCAAAATTTGAACTCGTACTCTTGTGATTATGAACGAAAGTAATTATTTCACCAAATATTCGGTTGAGTAGTCTTGCCGATTGTGAAATGGGCTAGTTAGCATAGTGAAACAAACAATAAGGTATAAATAAGTAATACTTATAATAATTATACGTACTTGAAATGGGTATTTAGCCTCTACTGCTACAAAACACAACCATACACTTTTGGGATTTTTATTTGGTAGCATCGCCCATTGTTTATATGCGTATTGTTCAATTAAAACGAAAATCAAAATAGCGTACGCACAAAGCACAAACGTGAACCACTAAACTAAAACGAATTAAGCAACTACAAACACTAATTCCAAAGAAAGTCAATAAAAAGTAAAGTATTCGATTTTCGAATTATCAGCACAAAACGCCGCGCCGTCAAAACGAAAACACTTCAAAGACCAAATCCAAGTTCGGTCCTGATCGACGCCTGCTGAGACGGCAAGTGTTTTAGTGCGCATAACGAAACGGGATCTTCTTTGTTTACGTTTTTCGATTTTGCGTCGATTTTATCATGCGCAGAAACCCGTTTTTTCGCCCATAGGTTGCCACTTTTGAATAGTGCAACAGGCGGCTATTGCTTATCCACTCCACCGAACATTAACAAGACAAGAAGGATCACTGGAAGCTCCTCCCCTTGTTATGCCTATCGCACTCGAATATCGGATGCTACTCTTTTTCGATCCCTCGAAGTCGCCGCCGGGCGAGATTCATAAACCTGCTGTCCGTCGTTTGATAATGTTCGGTGGCGTAGAGAAAAGTAAAGAAATATACCAGTTGTCTTTATAATTTTTATTTTTAAATTGAAATAAGCATTTACTTAGTGTTTTGTGTTTGGTTTTGCAATAAAATGCCACGAATCTGTTGTGTGGATGGATGTTATAGTAGAGAAGGGACACAAATATCACTATTTCGGTGCCCCAAAGATGAAAGTAGGTAAGTAAAGTGTTTTGGATGTCGATTTGGTTTTAAAATGTGAATATTGCATAATAAACTATAATAATAAAGAGTTGCGTTATCTTTCTTTTGAGTTTTAAGTGATCTTTTTGCGTATATGAGGCTCTTGAGGTATTCACGATAAAGTTATTCCTAATATTTTTAGATGTCAACGTTGGAAGCTGGCCTTGGGATTTGTAAATAGGCATAGGTATGCCAACATGACAACTGAACAATTTAATAATAAATTAAGAGTGTGCGAATTACATTTTTCTCAAGAAAGTTTTATGCATAATAATGTAAGAACGAATCTGCAGTATAACGCTGTCCCATCAGTAAATTTGCTGAAGAATAGCGGTGAAAATAGTAAGTACCTACCAATTTTTTTTTATAAAGAATTTGGAGAATTATAAAACTTTGTTAGGGTACAGTGTTTGAAATTTAGTACTTAATATTTCAGGTGAGGTTACAACATCAAAAGAAGTTGCAACACAAGCAAATATTGAAGAAGTATTGTCCAGTAATAAAAAAGGTATTTTTGAAGTGAAAACCTCTTTAGGCGCGTTTTGCGTTTTTTTTTGTGGCGGTTGAATGAGACCGAGCCGTCACGCTCGGCTATGTAACGTCACGCGCCACGCTCCTTCTACTGGCATGTTCCCGTATAAATAGAGAGCCGAAATTTGCAGGGGATGTAGCCGGGGTAAGAAGAAGATCCTGGACGAAAACGGGACCCAGTGCCCCTGTCTGTTTGGCCAGGGGTGGGGGAGAAGGAAAAACTTATATAATTAATTTCAGGAGAACGGGAAGAGGTACGGGGTCGAAATTTTTATGGTAGGTGCATCCGATGGGGGGCACCTTAGACCATACGGGAGGGGACCGGGGCTCTAATTTAGGGGGGATTTTGGGTTAAAAACCGTTCCCGTATAGGCAGAGGGCTGTAATTTTTAGGGGATGTAGCCGGGGTAAAAAGAAGATCTTGGGCGAAAACGGGACTCCGTACCCTTCCCCCGTTTGGCCAGGGGAGGGGGGAGAAGGAAAAACTTAAATAATTAATTTCGGGAGAACGGGAAGGGGTACGGCGTCGAAATGCTTATGGTTAGACCATATGAGGGGACCGGGGCTCTAATTTAAGGGGGGATTTTGGGGGAAAATATTTTTTTGCCCGTATCTCTGCAACGAAGGCTCCGATCGAAATTCTGACAAACGATGACCCCGCTTGTTGAAGTTTCCACTTCTATCGTGTGGTCTTAAGCACACACAATTTTTTTTTAATTATTTTGTATTATAGGTAAAGGGTGTTTCATGAGTCAGGATACTTTATGTAGCGGAATGTTAGGAATGCTTAGGCAGATAAGGTTTATTTTTCTTTTGACGCTAAAGTAATATCACTTAATCAGGTGTAATGGGTCTAGGAGATGAAACCCCTGTCTTCTGTATATTTTTATATGATATTAATTAGAACTCATATTTCAGATAATATAAATATTCAAGATGCTCTTGTTCAAACAGAAGCTGAAAATGGTATGCATGTTTAGGTATAAAACCAATTTCATATAATAATTACACTAATACTGAAAATATTAAATCCGTTACAGAGTCTTATTTAAATTTTTTAGACACCTCAAAATTATATTACTGGTATTAAAATTAAATGCTCTCTCATTTTCTAGATAATGTTTGTAAAACCCGCGCCGATGCTTCCTTCCAAACTTGTGTGTTTACAAGAGGTATGTATATTCAAGTTGAATTATACTGGGTGACTCATAATTAGAGAGTATTTGATATTTGAAGACCTTTATTTTATTAACAATAAAAGGCATAATATATAGGATTTATTTTTAAATTTCTAAGATCCAAGGAAACGGATGTTTTGCTCAAATTGCAAAATTAGTCTTTTTGTAATATTTTTCCCACATATTTAGTAAAAACAAGGCATTGTTTTTATTGGAAATGGAGTTATAAGAAAGCCCTTAACATAGGAACAAATATATCTATATGTATACATTTTGATGACAGCTTATGTATTTCTTACATTTTGTAAAAACCTTATTTTATAGATAAATCCACTCAAACATCGGCAATGCTTTCGGCAAATACACCAAGAAAAAATATTCTTAAGGAGAACTTAAAAGCGCTTAAAAAGGATTCGGCGTCGACAGCAAGTTGCTCAAAACAGCTTGAAACAGGCATAACTTTGGAAGTTGTCCATACATATTTGGACCAGAATTATTCAGAGCAGTCTTGTATGTTATTAAAAAACCAACTTAATTTATTAAATAAATCAGCTAAGGGATGTAGGTACACAGACGAATTAAAACAATTTGCATTAAGCGTATATTTTCTAGGACCTAAGGCATACAAGCAAATTTCCACAATGTATATCAATCAATCAATAATCATATATTTAGTTCATTTCGTTTACAATATGTCCTACTTCGCAGGTATTAAAAGAAGAATATACATAAATCTTATGTTCCAAAGCTCCGGCTCCTTTGTTGGAGCAACGCAGAGCCATACAGCCCTATGCATAAACCATCCCTTTACGAGGGGGGTCGTTGTTATGAGAAAAGTTTAATTAAAAAACTCCACTTCACGTTTCTTTGGCTTTTCTCGCTCTTGCTTTCACTCCCCATTCACTCCCTCATTCATACCCTAACTATATACATTATATACATTTCGTGGGATTTGCCATACTATGGCATCACCCTGGTGAGGGAGGAATTGCGTCAAGGAGCTGGGCATCGTAGTCCACGATTTGCTTGCAGGGTATAAGGAACACAGCACACCATTGCGTACGTGGAATGACTAGAACTTGAGCCGGTCGGCCTGTTTTATACGAGACCTAGTGTCTAGCAGGCCCCGCCCACTGCGCGCTGTGGACGGAGTCTACTACATTACACTCTTTCAGGTGATCTTTCCTATTTCAGGCGTTACTTCTGAGCTCCTGCTACTCCTTTCTTTTTGAAGGGGCTGTAGCGTAAGAAAGGGTGGGTTTTATTCCCCGGGATAACATATATACATATTTACATATTTACAATTGACTTTTCGTATTTAGGCGCTTTTCTTGTTTAGGGGTGTCAATGTATTCGCGAACGTATTCAATGTCCGCCCAGCTATGCAGGTCCCGGATCCGGGTGTATATGCTCGCCGAAAATGCAGCTCTCAAGTGCCTATTTTGGATAATCTGGACTGACTTTAAGTGCGTTTCGGCCACGGAGCACCATACCGGCGCCCCATATAGGAGCGTCGGCCTTGTTATCGCTTTATATAAGATTATCTTATTCCTGGGGCTGAGGACTGATCTATGCCTGACCAGCATTCCCAGTTTGTTAATTGGGGTCATATTCTTACTTTTAATATACGCGATATGGCTGTGGAACCTAAGCCCCCTATCGAGTACGATTCCTAGATACTTGATCAGATCCTTGGCCATTATGTCGGTGTCCAATATCCGCAGGGGTTGTACATCCCTTTGAGATCGTTTCCTTGTGAAAACGCCAAGTTCGGTTTTCCCGGCATTCAATTTTATCTTCCACCTCTCATAATAACCAAGGATCGGCTCCATGTGCCGACTCAAGTTATCAATGGCGGACTGCGCGTGAGGGGCACTTGAGTAGAGAATGGTATCGTCCGCATAAAAAGCCGCAGACGAGTCCGGGTGGGAAGGAAAGTGGGCTATGTAGTAGCTGAAAAGCTGCGGAGATAGTACTGTTCCTTGCGGGACGCCGCATTCAATCGGCCTTAGTGAGGAGGTGGCATTGCCCACCTTCACCGAAAAGGAGCGTCCGGCAAGGTACGACCCGACGAGCGCTGCTAAGTAGAGAGGGTACTCGTACTCAATGAAGAGTTTATGCAGCAGACCGTCGGCGTCGTGCCACACCCTGTCGAACGCTCTCTCTATATCGAGGAGAAGCAGGGCTGTGCAATGCCGTTTGTTGAAACTGTCATATATTCCTTGCACTACCCTCGCAGCAAGCATACTCGTGCTATGCCCACTGCGAAAGCCGAACTGCTCCTTAGGGAGAATGCCCAGCCTCTCGGCTGCCCCGCTAAGCCTCGACAATAAGAGCTTTTCGGTGACTTTACTCAATGTACTCAAGAGCGATATGGACCTATAAGACGTTGTCGGGGACGGATCTTTCCCCGGCTTATGAAACAGCACTATTCTCGCAGTCTTCCAGGGGGACGGGAAGTACTGCAAGCGAATTATGGCATTTACGATGTGCATTAACTGTATAACGGCTTTCCTGGGAAGGTTTTTCAGGAGCAGGTAAGGGATGCCATCAATTCCCGGAGCCTTGTTTTTCGGCAGGCGGCTCAAGACTTTGGTAATCTCGCTAGGAGTTACGCTCAATTTTTGTAAAACTGACGGCGGTATCGGGTAAGCACGATTACTGAACAGATGGACTCGCTGCGTGATCTACCTGTGCAATGGCACGGTGTCAGGGGCATGTCTGTGAATCTCTTCAAGGGAGTCTGCGAATACCTCCGCCTTCCCCTGGTCGTCCAGGATTTCATGTCCTCGATGCTTTAGCACCGGGTATTGAAGGGGAGCATTGCGGACTCGCCTTGCGAGCTTCCATAAGGACCCATCCTCCGTGCCTAGTTCGTTCACGTAGCTCATCCATTTCGCACTTCTGTGCTCTCGTATAAGCTGTTTAATCTGGTCAGTAATCGCGCTCACACGGCGCCTTTCGTTTACGTTCCTAGTTCTTTGCCACCTACGTCGCAACCGGTTCCGGAAATTAATGAGATTGAGGATTTCGCCAGGAAGAGTTTCCACGAATGGTCTCTTCCTGACTACCGGACAGATTGCGTCACGGACGCGCTGGATGTTGGACGTTAACGTGTCAACTTCAGTCTCTAGCTTCTGGACAGTATCGATCTGCCGGGGGATGACCGTGGCCTCGTTTAACCTTTCTCGGTACGCCCTCCAGTCAGTATTTGTGTACGCGACAGTTGTCACGTAGGCTTCCGGCCGCCTATCGATCCTTAGTGCCGGCAGACTCATACCGACTGGAAGGTGATCCGAGTTTAGGTCACTTATCACTTTCAGCGGATCAAGCGTAGTCCTCCCTCGGGAGATCGCAATGTCCAGATATGAGGGCCTGAAGTTTTCAGCAGAAGGGTAGTATGTTGGGGCATTCGGGCGATGATATTGGATGTCCAGATTGTTTTCAATTATGGCGTGCAGGATTCTGCCTTTATGCTCGGTTCTGTTGTCACCGAAGCTGACATGATGTGCGTTGAAGTCGCCAATTAGGAGTGACTTGCGACCCGGTAGTAGGAAAGCAAGAAAATCCGTTAAACGACGGTTTGGAGGAGCGTATCCCCCCCCCCCCCCCCCCCCCCCGATACACAGGCCGCCGTTCAGCTCGAGTGCTACATGTTCAATGGCAGTGTTAAGATTTACACGTCTCTTATAAGCGACTGACCTGTGTATCAAGCAGGCCACTCCCCCTGCACGTCCTCCTGGCCTATCAGCTCTCTCGATGTTGTATTCGCGAAATTTTAACTTGAATTCGTGATCTAAACGCGTTTCGTTTAAGAAAACAATCTGGGGACGGGATTTATACAGAAAATTGCGGAATTCCCCAAGCTTATGCTTGATTCCGTTGCAATTCCACGAGATAATGTTGTACATTTATACACATCAAGAAATATATACAGTGATATTGGAAGTACAATTATATGTTGTACTTTGAAAATTCGGTGGTAAAAAATCTGATTGAGCATTGCATCAGGAGTTGCTTCTCGCCGTTGCACGCCCTTAGCATTGAGACGTACTCGTCTAAGGCGAAAAACAACTCCTCAAGATTAATTAGATAGTTTATTTCGTTAATTATATTTGATAGTCTAGAAACACTGAAGGCGATATTGTTTGGATTAGTGTTAGGCTGGTTACTCACGTTTTTTGTTTGTTTGCTAGAGTCCGTATTCACAGGCTGTGTGGCTCTCGTTCCGATAGTTTTCGGGAAGTCTTTGTCATAGTTGTTCTGTCTGTCCGGGGAGGGGTGACTCGACCTGTCCTGGGCTGCCTCTCTTGCTTGTCTCGTTTTATTTTTACCCCGGCCTCCTATTTCGCCGTCTTGCCGTCGCCAGGCCGGCGTGGCAGGCAAGGGAGCAGGTACGTATTGCGTTTTCGTCTGTTTCTTTTGTCTGGGGTTGTTGTTCTGGATTTGATTCGCCTTATACAGATACACAGGGCAATCTTGACTAATTGCCCTGTGATCGCCGCCACAGTTAGCACATTTTGCTGCCACCTCCGGATTACAAGACGTAATTTCATGAGGACCAGCGCATCGACTACATTTTACGGCTTTCTTGCAGTGGGTAGACGAATGCCCGTGTGTTTGACATCGTTTACACTGCATGATAATTTTGTCATTTCTTCGGTGCTCCCAGGATACTCTGATATTCATTAGAACCCTTACCTCTTGTTGCAGTCGCTTGATTGTGATCGTGGAAGCTACCACCACCAGGTATAGGGGGTCACGCGTCTTTTTCATTAAAAAGATTGCCTTTGTTTCGATGTTGAATGTATCCGATAGCTCGTTCTTAATGTCGTTGATCGATATGTCCCCGTCTAATCCTCTTAGTACGTAGGCTCTTGTCTTATTCTGTCGGTCCGCATATGAGTAGTACTCCAGTTCGTTATCATCGAGGGCTTTTTTGATCGTTTGCCAGTCTCTCTCTGTCTCGGTGTAAATAACGGTCGAATTCCGTGTATATTTTACATTATAGTTAATAATTCTCATCGCTTTGAAATCTTCTATTAGCGTCTTGTGGCTGTTGAATTTTCCCTGAAGGACGATTGGGGGGCGGCGGTGGGGGCGGCTTAACTGCCGGCGGCGCCTTTGGTATGGGCGGCACCTTCTTTTTGGTTTGCGAGCGCTCCGAGGCTTTTCTACCTGTTTTCCTCACGCTATTTGTGGTAACCGAAGCTTCACTTGATGCTTCGTCGTCTAGATCACTAAGGGCCTCGAAGGCGCTCTTCAGGGGGATGGGGGGAGGGCCACCCATATCAAGCTTTACGGCCTTGACGTTACTTTTAAATTGTAAGGCCTTTAAAGAGGGTATTGTCACCCCTGGGTGACAGCAGCACAGAAGCATTACCGGGTCCTTTTTCGTACTCGCTGCTGAAATTCCCCGTAGTCTCGCTAACTTTTTGTTCGCTTATTTGCGCTGCTTTTTGCGCTGTTTTTTGCGTAATCGAGTTGGAAGCGTCGGCAACTTCGATTTCCATCACCTCTACTCTTTCAGGAGGCGTATCGTGTTCTACCCGTTTTCGCTTGGGCAAATTTTCCCTTCCAGTGTCTATTTTGGCTTTAGCTTCGGGCTTCTTGTATGTGAAAAAGCCGTGCTTTTCTTTCAAATGATCTGAAGCTCCATTTAGGGCCTTGTTAATCTCGCGTCCCGGTCTGCTCATTGACGTAAGTGAGCCTACCCGGTCCGCGCAATCCTTGCATTTTTCCCTATTCCCAACTAGGTGCTGTCTTACTTTCTTCACTTTAGCAATGAAGCGTTCTGGGAAGTAGTTTTCTCTAAAGTCCGTCGATTTAAAGGATAGATTACTGCTATCCCCGTCATCCGACTCGTCCATTGTCAAGGCAATAGCCGGGGCTCCGTCCCCGATTCGGCAATTAATTAAACTATTTACAGTGGAATTTAAAAATCACAGATCCGGCCCGAGATATCGGCTAGAAAAACGCGCAAATAGGCTTTTTGCCCGAGTTCGTTTATCAGCCTGCTTCTTTAGTTCGCAAGAAACGAAAACATACCAAGAAGACAATAGCGCGAGACACGATGTATAGATTGCCATCAAAGAGTACTTTAAATCGTTTCACAAGAAAATGGATAATAAATCCCGGTTTCAATGAATTTATCTTCCGCTTGATGGAAATTCGGGCAAAAATATTCAAAGAAAAAGAACGGGACTGTATTATTTGCTTGGATGAAATTAGTTTAAAATCGCATTTTTGTTATGACATATCCCGTGACAAGATAATAGGTTTTCAGGAAGGAAATATACAGACAGTTCCAAAGTAGCAACCTCTGCATTAGTTGTAATTGCGCGAGGTATTGCTAGAAGTTGGAAGCAACCTATTGCCTATTTTTTTTATAATTCAACAGCTCTCTCGGAAGAAATAAGGGATATATTATTTGAAAGTGTTAGAAAACTAAATCGAGTAGGTTTTAACGTTATGGGGGTAGTCTCAGATCAAGGATCTAATTTTAGAAAATTGGTTAACAAACTACTCCATTTAACACCAAACAATACTCATTTTTGGGTAGATAATATAAAGCTTTTTTATATGTACTTTTGAAATCTACAAGGAACAATTTTTTTTCTTATGATTTCCGTTTGTCAGATGGGCTGGCAAGAAAAAGTTACTTAGATAATTTTTACCATCACGACAAAAAAAAAGCTAGTAGACTTTGCCCTAAACTTACTGACGAGCATATGTTTCCTAGTAGCTTTCAAAAAATGAAGGTAAAATATGCATCGCAAGTCTTTAGTCACTCTCTTTCAGCTGCCCTATATACCTACATATATTTTAATGTTTTACCTCCAGAAGCAATACTTACTGCAAAATTCATACAAACAATAAATGATTTATTTGATTTATTAAATTCTTCCCATCTAAACAACTTTAACGCATTTATGGGCACAGAAAAACAATTGCAATTTTTGGAAGAAATAAAAGATTTGTTGAATGACTTAAAGGTAATTAAAATAGTGGAGGTAAAACAGAACGATGGAAAGGTAGCCCATGTGGAAAAATGTATAAATAATACTATGCATTTTATAAATGGCTGGAAAATCACAATTAACTCTGTTCTATCTTTATGGGAAACTTTAAAATGCAAAAATTATTCATTTCTTTTAACAAGAAACCTTAATCAGGATTGCATCGAAAATTTTTTTGGCCTGATAAGAAATTGTTGCGGAAACTCGAGAAATCCAACCCCAATTCAATTTTGTAGGGCATTCAAGAAATTATTTACCCTAAAATATTTTAATGAAGTTGAGGGTACAAATTGTATCAACGATATTAATAAAGTATTGCTTAATGTAACTCCTGATATTCTCCAAAAATATAAAAATATCGATGTACCAATATTAACAAAAAATAGTTCTTTAAAAGTTTTTACAAATGACTATAGAAATCTTTCAAGTACGGACGGCAATGCTGTAGTTTACATTACTGGCTATCTATTAAAGAAATGTTTGCGGCAACACTCTTGTAACACTTGCACAAAATATAATGATGAAAAGACATTACAAAAAGAAGCTGCTGTTTTTTTAGACTTTAAAGCATATTCGAGTTCTAAAAACTATGGAGGTCTGAATTTACCCCCTAGTAATATTGTAGAATATGTCAAAGACCTAGAAACAATCTTTCTTGACAATTTTAATAAACTTAGTTGTTACGAGAATGTTGGAGCCAAACTAAAGAAATTATATGAAAATATACTGTTTACACATCCTTGTGAAGAGTTTCCTCGTAAATATTTTTTAAGCCTCTATATTAGGGTGCGTATTTATTTTACAATTAAATTTGCTAACCGTGATATAAAAAAAAGATATTCTCTAAAACAATCAATAAAACCTAACATAAAGTTAAATATCTTAAAAAATCTTTAAAGAATCTGTAGGTAAATTTCATTAGAGAAAATGTTGAATTTAGTTGTTTACGTTACGATTGGTTTTAATTCATCTGGTTGAACGCCTTTGGCTTTACCTGGTTCGTGTATCAATTATCATAGTTTTCAATACACTTCGTGATAATTCGGTGCCGTATGCACCTAAGTCGTTCTTTGAACTTCCGTAGCAATTCTACGAGCGAGAAAATAGTAAATGCGCAAGTACCCTCGAAGGCATTATAAATATACGTGATTTATTCCTTTGACAAGTTTCCCAAAGTATAACTCTGCTCCTACCCGTATTTTACTGTTAGGTAGAACTCTTTGATGGACTCTAATTTGGAACAACCTGCATATATTTTATGTAATATTCATGTAATTTGAAACTCTATTTTGATGTAGTTGGTATTTGCAACTTTTTTACTGTTAATTTTTATAACTATAAATCTCGTCTGTAGCGTAATACATTATTAGGTACTCTTCAATTAAACTTTCCTTTTTTTCCTTAATTTACACCAAGAGCAATTTTTATAATTATGTTAAGATCTACCAATTAAACAACTCAACGTTTACCCATTTTTTCTTTTAATACCATTGTATAAATTTTAATACACAAAGCACAATAAGCCACAATAACAATTATGGCTAGATGTTTTTGAATCACCCCGGTAAGCGAACGTTTATTCGTTTTAATCGCTAGCGGCACCGAACTTTAACGAGACGGTTTGCATCAACCTCGTACCAGCACCGAAACCTGCACAGCTGCATGAAATTCTCGGAATCGTCGGCGCGCTTTTGTAAGAACGACATCAAAGTTCCGAGGGACTGTGACCCTTCTTGTCTTGTTAATGTTCGTTGTCCATTCCTATACAAATCAATGATGAGGCCAGAGTCAGTGTTTGTTCTGCCATTAATAACTCAGGTCCTGCGGTGTTTCCTTTTTTGAGAAGACAGATGCTTGGGCCTTTCCTGCGTTAAGCTGGACATTGTTTCCTTACCCCATTTCAGGATGGCGTTCATAGACTCATTAATGGCAGCAATCTGATTTTTTCGCTCGCGTTGGAAATGAGCAGTGGTTGTTCGCGACATGAATGAGGATATAAGACTGCAGTTGTCTGCAAAGCTGTAAACAGAATTTTTTGTCCTCTCTAAGAGATCGTTGATATAGATCAGGATAGTGTGAAAGATAATATGCACTCTTGAGGAAGTCCGGCATTGATTTTAATATTTATTAATATGTAGGAATTGAGAAAACAGATTCCCTGTGATAACCAAAGGCCGCTTGCGGGTCTAAAATAAATTTCTCAGGATCCCCAATATACTCGCTATATGTCTGCGGGAGTCTCTGGGTTAAAGCTATCTCTTCCTCTGATCTATCTCGATTCAGTTCTAGCACTAAGATCTCATCCACACTCGAGTGCGTTTGGTGCCTGGTTGCCATCGACTGAGGTGATCGGAAAGTCATTTTTTGACTTCTTAAGATATCTGCTTTCTTAATATATAACAATATTTATGTTACTACAATGTTTATGTCACGAGATGCCAAGTCGTTATAGAGTCGACTACTCGTTATTTAAAAGAGTTCTTAGGCAGCCTAAGGTGGGCCCACTAAAACCTTCCCCGCTATCCAAGGGAAATTTTAGATAGCAGCCACCACAGAGCGTCTGTCAGCAGGAGGCTGAATCAAATTCAACACAAGATTAGTGGGCACTAAATTTGTCTTGGGCAAGAAATTTACAATACTCTAATACTGACAATGGTATGTGGATAGGAGTTCCGGCTGATTCTAAAAGTCACCCTGTATATGGGGACTACAAAATTAACTCAAGAGTTCAAATTAAATTAAAGCTTACATTCTCCCTTAGGAGGCCGAAACGTTATTAATCGAATGCTTTGAAGAACCACGGTAATGGGGAAAGATTCCCAAAGGGGTGTATTTGGAGGGGACGCTTTTGAATTTATTTGATTTTTGGTTAACTTTTGAATTACTTGTCTTTTTTTAAGTCAATGTACAGGGTGTCCGGTTATAAATGTAACCCCCCTTTAACTTTTTTATTTGCCTTCGTATAAAAAAATGTTAAATACAAAAGTTGTAAGGATTTTCATACAGTTTTCTGCGGTGTTACTAGAAAAACAATTGAACATCGAAATTCTACTATACAGATTAAATTAATGTTTTTTTAATGGGACACCCTGTATATTCTTCTGTATATCGATAGAGCTCTTTAAGGCGAGTTCAGTAATATAAGGTTTGTTGGGTCTAGCTATAATAGTTACCACGTAAATTGCCAGAATGTCGGGTATCTGATTATTACTGAACCCCTACTAAATTATTTATTTGGTGAGCTAGAAAAAAATTCGTCCTTCAGAAGCTTTTCTGATGTTCAATTGCTTTTCTAGTAACACCGCAGAAAGGTTTCTGAAGGAACCTACAACTTTTGTATAGAATATTTTTTTCTAGCTCACCAAATAAAGAATTTAGGAGAGGGGTTCAGTAATAATCAGATACCCGACATTCTTGCAATTTACGTGGTAACTATTATAGCTAGACCCAACAAACCTTATATTACCGAACTCGTCTTAAAGAGCTCTACCGATATCCGGAAGAATATACAGGGTGACCCATTTAAAAAAACATTAATTTAATTTGCACAGTAGAATTCCGATGTTCAATTGTTTTTCTAGTAACACCGCAGAAAACTATATGAAGATCCTTACAACTTTTGTACTTAACATTTTTTTATACGAGGGTAAATAAAAAAGTTAAAGGGGGGTTACATTTATAACCGGACACAGGGTAATTTTTTATATTTTCCCACCCCTCTTAACTTTTTTGTGCCACTGTGTAGAAAAAATATGTAAAGAGGAATGTTGCAGTGCTTAAGAAGTAGTTCTCAGAAAACATTTTTTTGTCTATACAGGGTGTTGCGAAAAGTGTGAAAAACAAAAAAATTATTTTTTTTAATGGAACACCCTGTATATTTCTCCTCAGGACGAAAGATCTTTGTTCTCCGATTACAAAAATATATAATTTGTCTATATTTGCTTAAGCCATTTCCGAGCTATTAAACTTTAAAAGTGGATTTAAATAAAATAAATCAATGTTTTAACCATTTTTTATTATTAAATACATATTCGTATCTCAACATGTTTGATAAAAAAAACTTAGTATTACAATTATTGTTGAATATGCCCATCGTTTTGTAGTATAACCCACCCGGGTCTGTTCAACATAGTTGAATGAGATAAGTTGTGCTTTCTCTTTATTTTGCCAATGATCGTCAAAATAGATTAAAAAGAAAATCAATACCTATAGTATAAGACGGAAATAATAGTGAGTGACGTCAGTCACTAGTTCGAAAACAGACCAACGTGAGCGGCTTAAAGTAATATTTAATATTTAACAATAAATCTGGTATGAAATGCTCGCAAAATGCCGCTTGTTCTAAATGCGGACACAGCGTTCCGACACAAAACGTGCACCGCTGCCAAATTCAGGTTCGCGATGGCGATCGACGGACGTAATGTACTGATATTTTACGACCGTCGGGCGGAGGTCGCAACGTTGCAACAGTAAACGAGCATGTACCTTGCGAGAGATCTGTTGCATAGTCGCGCTTGCGGGTTTAGGTTATCGTTTTGTTTTAACATTGAAAATGTTTCCGTAGGGCCTCAAATCGTGAGAAGGCTACATTTGCCACACATAACGTCGTACGCGTGAGAAATCGTGTTAGCCTGTTTATTTAAACTTAAATTGATTATGACGTATCGGAATCGATTCTAATGGCTAACATAAATTGGAACTAATTGAAACTATTTGAAAGTTTATTGAACGACTATCCAAAACTACCAAAAGCACCAAAACGGGCTAAAAGGTATCGAAATAGATTAAAAATATTGAAGTAAGTTAAAACTAACCCAAATTAACCGAATTTTGGTGACTTACCAAAACTAACCAAAAACATTAAAGTTGCTTATAACGTATCGGAACCGGTTCAAATGACTAAAATAAATTGGAACTAACTGGAAGTAACCGAAAGATGATTGAATGACTATCCAAAAATAACTAAAAGCACCAAAACGGGCTAAAACATATCGAAATAGATTAAAAAGATTGAAGTAAGTTAAAACTTACCCAAATTAACCGAATTTAGGTGACTAACCAAAACTAACCAAAAGCATTAAAATTGCTTATAACATATCGGAAGGTGATTGAATGTCTAATTAAAACTAACCAAAAGTAACTAAGAGCACCAAAACGGGTAAAACATATCGAAATAGATTAAAAATATTGAAGTAAGTTAAAACTAACCCAAATTAGCAACTAACTAAAACTAACCAAAACATTAAAATTGCTTATAATGTACCGGAACCGGTTCAAATGACTAACATATATTAAAGCTAACTGAACATTACTGAGACTTGACTGAACGACTAACCAATAGTAACTAAAAGCATCAAAACGGGCTAAAACGCATCGAAATAGATTTAAAATATTAAAGTAAGTTAAAATTAACTTAAATTAACTGAATTTTGGTGACTAACCAAAAACCCTAAAATTGGTTATAGTGTAACGGAACTGGTCCAAATGATTAAAATAAATTAATATTAAGTGAAATTAAACGAAAGTTGATTGAACGACTAACCAAAATGGACCAAAAGTAACCAAAGGCATCAAAAGGGTCTAAAGCAAGTTGAAACTAACAATTAACCGAATTTTGGCGACAAACTAAAGTTAACCAAAAACATCAAAATTGGATATGACGTATCGGATCCGGTTCAAATGACTAAAATAAATTAAAACTAACTAAACTTAACCAAAAGATGTTTAACCAAAACTAATCAAGAGTAACCAAAAAGGGCTAAGACGTATCGGAAGAGATTAAGAATAAAATAAGTAACTAACACAAATTAACCGAATTTTTGCGACGACCTAAACTATTAAGCAAAAACGTTTAAATTGTTTTAACGTATCGGAACCGGTTCAAATGAGTCAAATAAATTGGATCTTACTGAAAGTAACCGAAAATTGATTGAATAAACAACCAAAGCTAACCAAAAGTAACTAAAAGCCCCAATACTGGTAAAACGTATCGAAAAAATTAAAAATATTGAAGTAAGTTGAAATTCAAATTATCCTTATTTTGGTGACTAACCAAAAACACTAAAATTGGTTATAACGTTTTGGAACCGGTTCAAATAACTAAAATAAATTAAAACTAACTGAAATTAGCCGAAAGTTGAGTGAACGACTAACCAGAAGTAACCAAAAGCACCAAAATGGGCTAAAACATATCAGAACAGATTAAAAATATTAAGGTAAGGTGAAACGAACTTGAATTAACCGAATTTTGCCGACCAACTAAAATTAACCATAAGGTATCGGAACCGGTTCAAATTACTAAAATAATTTAAAACTAACTAAAGCTGATTGAATGACTAACCAAAACTAATCACAAGTAACCAAAAGCACCAAAACGGGCTAAACCGTATCGGAATAGATTGCAAAAATTAAAGTAAGTTAAAACTAACTAAAACGAACCGCATTTTTGCGGCTAACCAAAACTAACCAAAAAGATTCAATTTGATTATAACGTATCGGAGTCAGTTCAAATGACTAAAAAAAATCGAGCTAGTCTGCTAGTAGTCGAGACACTGATGTGTAAACATATCCTATAACGACATCGGCTGTAAAAAAATGACAGCAGCACGTTGTGTGCCCAAGCGGTCACCCGCCCGACGTTGCTTAACTTCAGTGATCGGACGAGAACTGGCATTTTCAACATGCTATGGCCGTTGCCTCTACCAGCGAATATTAACTACGACAAGAAGGTCCACTTAATGACAAGAGAGCACTACAAAGGGATCGTCGTTTAATTTCTTCGTTGCCTGGTAACGATCGGCGAATTTCGCCGCACACAGGTTGAATTTAAATAAAAGCTGGCCATAAACGATATTTTCGTTTGCGGTATATTTAATCAAATTTATGACGAAATTATTTATAGCACTCTAACACTCTATTTGGCTTTGGAAAAACACAATTGATATCTTCTGAATTGTTTGCAGCTCCATGTCAAACTTACGTTATGTTTTTTTTTATTATTATCACCAAATAAATTTTTTAATAAAGTTTGTATTCAACAGGCTGTTTCAAAAATCTGTTAACGTTTTTAATTAGTTATTATTGATAACAATACTCAAGGTATGTAATAACTAATATGTAAAAGATTTTGATTTTGTGCTAATGATTTCACTAATTTCCGAATACTAATATTCTGACAAGACATCAAGAAGAAAATGTTGCTCGATTTTTCTCCATCTTTTAATATTTAATTAAATTTTGGCCTTTTGGGTGTTTTTAAAATTGGTTAAAGGTTTCGCACAATATTTTTACTGTATATTTCATTCCTATTTTGTAATATAATACAACTAAAAAATAGCGATATTATCTTATATCGAATATTGACTCGACTATATAATTTAGGCGTGAAAATTAATCTGACAAAAGGATGAGCTGGTCTATGGCCGCCGCGTCAAAGGTCGCCTGCCAACATGATTGTTTTATTTGTATCATGGCCTGTCGATATCGTTGACATGCCGCCGCGGAAAGTGATCCTTCTTATCAAATAGTTTTGCCCAAATACATAATAAAAAGATAAAGACTGATATACTACACAGCTAACGTGCTAACAATCCGTTGAGGATATGTGTTGGTGTTATACCTAATTGTGCAACAACTGAAGTACTGAAGCCAGATTATCAGGAAATGGCGCGTCGAAATGAGGAGCGTTATAAGATCCTTTACACAAATAGTGCCCTATAAAAAATCGGCCTCTCCTATTGGTCAATTCGCATGGCCCTCCGCTCGCTTCGCTCGCTACGGGGGCTCGCAGAAAGGAGACTAACCAGGTGCTAACCCAAACTAACCCAAGACATACCCAAACTAATCCAAGACGTACCCAAAATCAAGAAAAAAACTGTTTAGAAACATAAACTTAAAAAAAAAATAAAAAAAGGAACGGGGATCGAACCCAGGCCGTCTAGGTGAGACCCAGCTGTCTAAACCTCTATACCACGACACTCCGGAGAGCTCTTGGCAGAAATTGATTGCATCACGAAGACATATTGTAATACGAGATGGATCAACCAATAGGAGACGTCGATTTTTACATAGTGTACTATTTGTGTATCTTAAAACGCAAATGAGGATCCCTTATTGGCTAAATTTGTAACGTGCGCAGCTTTCCTTGCTGCTATCTTGTTTGAGCATTTACGTTTCTCTGTTTTTTTTTGCTTCATATATTGTACGTAAAGTATTTTCAAATGTCATTTAAATTACCCTTAACTCAACGCATTATTAAATTATTGGAATTTTAAAAGCTATATCTGTTGTAAAGTCACCGGTACCGGGTGGGCAAGAAATTGAATAATCGATTAAACGCTTAATATTTTAGCAAACAACTGAATAACCGATTAATCGATATAATCGATCATCGATATTTTCTGAAATATTAATCGATAAGTCGATTAATAGGTAATTTCTTAAAAGTGAATCGAATAGTCGATTATTGTCGCCCACCCCTAATCCCATAATATTGTAGTAAGTGAAACTGAAGCTTAAATTTCGGCAGAATCATTATTGCTGATGCAAGACTGATGTTATTATAAAAAGAGGTAATAAATACTTTGGCTGAATCAGCAGATCAAAATTTATAATTTAGTTTTAATTTGTAAATATGGCTTTAATATTACCTTGGGATAGTCAGAATACAAGCAAGTGTTTTTGAACAACAGCTGCACTGATGCTTCTATATTTTTTACTAGTTTCGTTCCTATTAGATTAATTTAAGAAAGAAAATGATAACTCTGAAATACATGTATGGCAAAATTTCAGGCCCTCATCAACGCGTTTCTGTCGTCCGCTTAACATTCATTTTGCTCGTGTGACTACTGAATTAACCTTTGCAAAAACAAAATTTGGATCATCGAATTAAAAATTTAAAACCCTTTTCTTTACAACGAAGGAGCCCTTGATTTTCAAAATCATTTTCTAAAACGATTTATGAACATACAAATGATTTTTATACATGATTTTTATCGTTAGTGATAATTGATACTCCTTATATATATATTTATATATGAAATATAGATGATGAGCAAAAAATTCAACAATTATTTCTCTAAAACACGGTATATTAAACGTGTAATACTTAATAACTTGTATGTCTTATTTCTGGTAAACCTTATTATGGCCAGCTTTCCTAGAAATTTCACCAGTGTGCGCCGGGTTCAAAGGTCACATGCCAGTATCATGCTAGTTTTCGCGCGGGGAAGGAGACATACCGTTGACGTGCCGCCGCGGAGAGTGAATCTTCTTATCGTAGTTATTATTCGCTGCCTCTACGTTTTAGCTTGGTCATAGAACAAAAATTAGGTTTAATAACCAAGTTTAAAATAATAAAAAATCAAC
>MU192353.1:0-14786 GCA_016904865.1 Pissodes strobi
TAACATAAAATACTCAAATAATTCCGATAATTATGAATATAAAAGATCGAAAATATATCTTATTTTGATTTTTTACTACGTCGTGAAAATTGGTATGCTCTATACGCAGAACAGAGCCGCGAAATGGCTCTTAAATTAATCTTTGATGAGCTGTATAATTTATTTGAAGTAGCATTTCCTTTAAAAAAATATAAGCATAATTCTTCTCATAGAAATAATAATAATTCTTGGATAACTCCGCAGCTAATTGAAGAAGGAGTTTTGGTCAGAAATGTGTATAAAGCAATTAGAACATCTAATTCAATTGATCTAAAAACCAAGTATAATGTTTTAAAAAAAACATGAGCAGACTATCTTACAGGCAAAAAAATGTTTTTATGACAGTAAAATACTAAATTCTAAAAATAAGTCCCAAGTTACTTGGAATATAATTAGGGAAAATCTTAATACTAGTGATGGGCTTATTCGAATGAAAAATAACCTGTTATCCGGTTATTAAAATAACCTATATTATTCGGTTTTCATCTACAAGTATTCGAATGAAAAATAACCTGAACCTGATACGTACGAATTCAAAACACGAACTACGAAGGAACACGCATGGCTGTCGCGTCGATCCATCGAATGATCAACGAGCAAGGATCGGCTTTAATTCAGTTATGAGTTATGAAGCAAGTTTCGATGTTTTAGCTCGAATAAAAGATGAGTTTTAAAAAATCAAATGTACCGGTAGAATGTGGAAGCCGAACTTGGGGGGTTGAAAACTAGCGAACATAATTTAGTTTTCTTGCGCAATACAGCAATTTATTGACATCTTCAAAGAATCAAAATAAAAGGCGGTCGCTTTTCATCCGCCCGGCCGATATTTTTTGTTGCGATTAGCAAGCAGCCCCACATATTTCTTATTTCTTTCATACACTTCTTCGTAATGAATACGGCCTGCTTTCTAATACATAACAACAGATATCGCCTAGTTTGTTTATACTATGGCCTAATGCTTGTTTAGTTTTTAGGTTATATATTGGAATTTAGAATGTAGGAGCAATAGCGCAATACATAAGTCGTAATATAACTATAACAATATAATATGTACTATCAATTATTAATATTATTATAGTACTATAAATACATAGACAAGGTGAAATACTTTTTTAAAAAGTAGATTTTTAATAATTATGTTTATTACATGTAATATCAACACATCCAAGAATCATATTTTGGAGTTTAATTATTTTTGATTTAAAAACGTAAAATGCTGTCTATTTTATTTTGTTCAATAATATTGCGTAATCAAGTATTTACTCGTATTCTATTATTTATTAAGCAATACTAAATAAGACAATTACAGCAGTTGCGAGTTACGAATACGATGTCGATGACGCTGAACATCCTTCTTAACCGGCTGGGATCGCTAATTCGCTAACCTGAATTTATTCGAATGATTATTCGAATAATCATTCGGTTATTAATATTATTTGAATACAAATAATTCGGTTATCAAAATAATTCGGTTATGCCCATCACTACTTAATACAACTAAGAAAGTAAGATTTTCACTTACCTTGGGCAATTTTCATAGTATGGCTAACGATTTTAACAAATTTTGTACTAAAAATATTATTGACTTAAAAAAAGATATTGTTATCGAGCCAAACTATAATTTAAATATACAAAAATTTAACATTTCTTTTTTCTTGTTACCAGTCTTGCCTTAGGAAGTTGAAAAAATGATTCAAATTGTCTGTAATAAGGGTTCCTGTGGCCCAGATCAAATACCTTGTAAATTAATTAAGGCCGTTTCTAAAAGTGTGTCGCTAGTACTGAGCTATATTATTGATTTAACCTTAAAATCTCGTATTTTTGCCTCTCAACTAAAATCGGCAATAATCGTACCCGTATATAAAAAAGGCGACAAAAATATAATGTCAAATTATAGACATATCGCATTGCTCTCAGTTTTTTCCAAGATAATTGAAAAGGCCTACTTAAATAGACTGGAATGTTTTTTAACTACTTACAATGTTTTAACAGAGAGACAGTTTGGTTTTTCCAAGGGCCGATCTACACAGGATGCAGTTTTATCTGTCTACGAAAAAATTCTCAATAGCTTTAATGACAAAAAAAAGCGGCGGTCCTATTTTTCGATTGTGCCAAAGCGTTTGATCTTATCGTCTTTTACTTTGCAAATTGGTGAGTTACGGCATACGTGGTTCGGCTTTAAGTTGGGTAGAGAGTTACTTGCCTGGACGAACGCAAGTTGTAAAAATTAAGCAAGATAAATTCGATTTTATTTCCGATAAGTTGGATATAGATAGTGGTGTTGCACAAGGCAGTGTCTTAGGACCTGTTTTATTTCTGATTATGATTAATGATTTGCCCCTGAATATGGAACATAATTACTTAACAATATTTGCAGATGATACCTCATCAGTTTTAGTTTCTGATGACATTGATCATTTATCTACACTATCTACTATCTCTATAATACAAGTGAAAAAATGGTGTCTTATCAATGGTCTTGCTTTAAACGTTCAAAAAGCTGATTTAATTTTGTTTGCTCCTCATGGCTCTAGACAGGAAGTCAGCATGTTAGTTAGGTCTAGTGAAACACCAATTTAACTATTAAACAAAAGGATTACGTAAAGTTTTTAGGTATTTTTATGGACAAAAATTTGTCTTGGGAACAAGATACAGAAAACCTTATTGAAAGACTCTCTGTAAGAAATTTTGCTATATTGCAACTACGGAAGTATTGTTCTCTTGATGCTATAAATAGTGTAAATTCAATTTTAATATATGGTTTATTCTGCTGGGGAAACATTTTTAATGTTATTCATGTCTTTGTTGCTCAAAAACCAATTATTCGCACAATGTTTGGTTTGGGGCCACAGGAGTCTTGTAGAAACATTTTTGTTCAGAGTGGCATTTTAACCTTATTTAATATGTACATATTAGAGGCAGCCTGTTATGTCAAGAACAACTTAAAAAACGTATGGAAAACGTATGGAGATATTAACTATTATATAACTAGAAATTCTGACAAACTTCAATAGTTGTAATACAACTCTTATGAAATAAATGGATTTGAATTTGAATTTGAATTTGAAGAATGCTGTTAGTGAATTTTATGAACGTGACAAATTTATTTCGAAGGTTTCAAGCCAATTGATATGAGCCTGATAATAATATATTAAAACTCTATTGAAGTATTGATTGCCAAATTGTTCTTAAAGTCCTTAGTCATTGGATGTTATTAGCTATCTCAAATTCAATAGTCTTTTATCGCATCGAAAACATTTAAAACCTTGAAAGATCATTTAAATTTCCTTCAAGAAAATCACGTGCTTAAAGCGATTAGTATGCAGTAATTTACTAATTGAAATAGGCAAGGAGTTTTCTAATATATCAAGAAAAATTCGTCCCATATATTATTATCTTAATCAGTTGCAAATACTGGCAAGGCAAGCGATTTTACATGGAAACGAGTCTTGTCATTAAAATGACGACGAAAAATATCACTTTTCATGACACGCAGCGTAACGCCATCGTTATCAGTAAAATATTACAAAGTTTTCAGTAAACACTTCAACAGAGCGCGAGATAGCAAAGGCGCTGATAGCTGTCTGCAGAAAACGAGGTGTCGTTTACGGAAGCTCTGCTCGCAATGAAACGGAAGTTAACGTATCGAGTTGCCGCTTTTATCGTAGCCAGATAAATATTTTATTGCGGTTTTAACACTCGAAGTTGATCAGCGTGCACAGCGAAAATTTAAAAAAAGAGGCGATTTGGACAGACAAATTAGCAGATTTAAAATGCTAATTACTTGTCTCTCTCTATATAAGAAACTTATGTAATGGTGCCAATAATATACTTGTGGCATACTATATTGCTAATACCGGATAGAGCTTGCCTTAAAATATAGCACGTTAAACCTATTATATTACACAACCCTGTCCTAAATTGAGTTGTTAGAGCGAATAGCGTCCCATCATTTATCATTCGAGCGACGTACTTATGACGAAAATTTTGTCATATTGCTTACCTCGTCGTCAAAAGGATCGTGGTCCGCCATTGTGTCCAGCTGATGCTTTCCCTAGCCGTTCTATAAATCTTCGGGGCCGCACAAAACCGTATTATATTGCCGGGGAGTTTTCGCGACGGAATGCGGAAAGTACTGAATGCATGTTGGAGTGAGGTTGGTCGGCGGGCAATTGACTACGTTGCTCGATTGGTCTGAAATCAAAATTGGAGTTATTGATAAATTATTTAATAATAATAATATTAGTAATAAGCTCTTTATTTCCAACAAGCAAACGCCCAATTACAGGAAATTCACATACAAATAAAGAACAAGTAATTCACAAAAATATTATAATAAAATATGAAATAAATTATAGTTATAACTAAAATAAAATAGCAAACTAAGCAAAATCTAAAAATAAGGAATGTAGAGGATTGAAACCGATCGAGAACAGTACGAATAACGCAAAGCAAGTTAGGGAAACTAAAAAAAATAAAATAAGCCAAATAAGAAGAGACAAAGAAGAAGGGAATGAAAACAAGGGAAATGCAGATGAAAAATTAATATGAAGAATGTGTTAAGGTGGAAAATCAGACGCCTCACGCAAATGTTTCAGGACGTTAGACAAGCTGCTGCTATGTATATCACAGGCGTTTGATACAAGATTAAAAATTTTGCACATGTTGTGAATGGGGCTCTGGTACAAATTATTAGATCTCGCCAATCTCAGAGTGAACGCGAGTTGCTATCTAGCTCCTAAACGCGCAACATGTAATTGTATACTTTCCAAAAAAAAGAGACAATGGACCACAGCATGGAGAAGCTTATAAAGGAACGTCACCGATTGTGAGTCTCTGGACGCAGACAGTGACAGTTTCCCGAATCTGGGCAACAAAAGGCTGTGATCAAAACCGTCCTCTCTGAACATAAGATACTTGAGAAATCGCCCCTGCACAGCTTCCATCGAATCCATGTGACAATCATACATCGGACACCATACAAGTGACCCATAATCCAGCCTTCTTCTAACGAAGGAGTAATAAAGCAGTTTGATGACAAAGATGTTTTAATTCTGATGATCTATTTATTATTATAATTATTATAATCTTCAATTTTTATCAATCTTTAATTTATTCGTATACTTTTTCTTAAAGTTATATTGATGATTATTTATCCAACAGCATGGCTTTGAAAATAATATGCAACCTTGTCCTAAGACTATTTACATTTTTCACAATCTCAATGTGTTTCAAACTAAACCACCTGCCTGGACAGAGTGAAAGAAGAAATTATTTTTATTTCTAATCTAACTATTATTGCCACGTTCCAATTTAAAAGTTGAAGCTAAGCATAAATTTAACAACGTTTCCCCGTAGCAAGATAGCATAGTCAAAAGCTCATGTAATTAGTACAGAGTATCTGACTAACTGACGCAGGAAGAGAGTTTTCAAATCTGGTTCTATTTGAATGTCTACCTCACACATAAATTTAAAAGATAACATACCAAAATTTCATGCACAATTATTGCAATTTCTTCTTATTTTGACGTTGCGTTTAAAATTTTGCTGTAAGACTGTTACATAACAATTTAGCACGAATATGTAACAGATAGAAGTCAAATAAAGTCAGTGATTCCACCCTTAATTATGCATGATTTTCGAACGACCAGTGCCTTGATCGGACTGTTAGGGGAATAAACTGAAACAAGCTAGTTATATACGTAATTTCAGTCACTAGATTGTATCGTATTCTACATCGCTATCAAGAAAACATTTAAGTATATAGCAGTACACTTCAATTAAATCATTTACCTTGCGAATAATTTTCTTGTTCGGCGGTAATCCACCTTAAAAGAATTGTTGGTTGCCTATGGACGAATGGCAATAAATGAAAAGGATATTCTTGGAACGTTGCCAGATGTTTAATTCGCTTAGTGGTTGTCCTGTGATTTTGACGTGGTTACGATTTAGGCCAACATCAAAATACATAATTAATTGATGTGCTATCGTCAGTTTTGATATTAAACGACTGTTTTTCGCTTTCGCGTTAAAAATACGCAGTCAAGATATGTTATTTAATGCGTATATTCCCTAACTTGGCAACGTCGCTCGAACTGCTTTGCAGTATTAAAATATATGGTTTTAGCAAGGCAAAAAACCGGCTGGAGCTAAAGGTACCTTTAGGTTCGATTCGATTGAATGCGTCGAACAGATTTGGTGTTGAAGTTTTAAATGGCCGCCGTTCGGAATGAATTGGTTTCTGTTTGTTTGGGCATTGTCAATGATGGATTTATCGTTGGATTTCTTTGTTCTGCCAGCAATGTATAATATCATACAGCCTTAGATACGTTTCATTGCATATTGCAGATGTTAGAAAATTTGGCAATAACTGGCTGGTGTATTTTTACGTTGGATACAGGACAGTGTGGAACGGGCTTATGGTTCGAGTTTTTTATAGCTTTTTAACATCGAATTTCACGAGCTAGTTGGTGTTTTTTGGCTTTATTTCGTCATCTTTCTTCAGAAAACCCTCAGAGGAGGTAGTGCGTCCGCCTGATAAAAGTTGAAGAATTTGTAATTCGCCCTACACGGGGATTATACATTTTCGGGTATAAAGTGGCATAGTTGCTAGGTTGCTGTAGTTTGTGGCTTGGCTGTGGATGGGTTGGTTTTTGCCTAAAGTCAAGATTTTGAATTAGTAACTGGCCATGTGCAATGGATTCTGGAACAAAGTACGCCGTTTCCATTTTCGAGGAATGCCTGTAGAAGAGAGCGTTTGCTCCCCAATTCGTCATTACCATCGAAAAACCCTACGTAGTTAGATAATTAAATATACATATCTTGCATTTTGTACATTCTCATTTATTTTCTGTACAGGGGGGATTTATTTTATCAGAGTATGTTATTTCATTATAGTTTTCTAACGGGTCTCAGGGAGAATTGAGATACTGCTATATAGAGAGTGTTACTTTTGGAAATGTATTAATTCTGGCACGTATATCATGCAATATCGTCAGACAAAAGATAACTTAGGCTTGGAACAGGCATGGCATGATTTATTTACCCTCAATATTTTTGCAAGAAGTGATATTCTGGGGAAATTAAGCGTATTAAATAATAGTTCATGATACCGTTCTCGTATCATATTGCAGTCGAACACTAATAGCAGATTCTTTGTCTTATGGGCACCCGTATTGTATAATAGGGTATAATGTTGTATAAAACTGTATATAATCTTTGATAAATTTCATTTCTACTGTAAATTTTGCAAATAAGAACTTGTAAAGTCGTACATAAGCTTAGTAAATTTAGGTTAAATATTAATGACATAAATTGACAAGCTTTGTTCTTGCCTGGGGGTCTGAACTCTTAACGGAGCAGACAGTGGTTATATTATTAGTCAGTTTTTCTTAGTATTTGATGTCTGTCACCTGTAGGGTGGATATGACATTGGTTTTATTGTGACCTTGGCATTTTGGCAAGACGACTATCATTATTATTTTTAAATACTCATTGAGTTGAGAGTGTTCTGAAAGAGGAGGCTGTCTGATATTACAGTGAGAGAATGCACACTTAGCGCTTGTTCTCTTTCAGGGTTTTTTTTACTGGGAGCCATTTTTATCGGGAGCCATTTTTTCCTGGGAGCTATTTTATGGCTGGAGTTATTGGCCTGGAGTTATTTATATATGGAACAAGTTTATGTTATTGGGAGCTATTGTTATTTGGAGCCAGCTTTGCTTGGAGAGAGTTTAAGTAGCTAACAGGCAGTACAGTTGGTTGTGTTGTATTGGTACCGACTGCAGCCATAGAGGTATGGCATTATCTCAAATATCACTGAGAGTTTATGGTTCCAAGGTGCATAGCTGTAGTCCACGTGCAGAAGGCCGTAGGTGATATCGGCGAAGACCAGTTAAGATAAGTTTAGGTTATATTTGTGATCTGTTTACCTAATGCTGTTGGCGTGTTATTAGTATTTTCCAGCGTGTAGTAAATTCCGTGTTTTTATTTCTTTCTGCGAGGTATTGATATAATTATTTTTGGAACTGATTAGGTGTAAGCAAAGCTTACCAATGCGTATATAAATAACTGCGATATTTACTAGTGTGTTCTAATTAATCCTCATAGTGTTTTATGCTATATTTCATCATTCTTACAATTTAATTTATATTGTGGTAAATGATAAACATTGTCATTCTGATTGACTAAATAACTGATTATAGTAATTTTACATAACGGTATCTCCTAAACTGAATATTTAAGGTTTATTTATGTACAACTGCGACTCGTATACCATGGTACACGCGCAACGGGGTTAATAGTAATATGTATTATCCTGATAACTTTTAACTATTAGTTGATGTGACGATAGATACCCTATGCATATTGAGTTTATTGTTAATTAGTTGGAATTGTTTTTTTGATCTTCCGTAATCATTTATTACGTCATACTGTTACATCTGATAGGATCTAGCTCAATATTCGTGAGTATATATCAAGTTATTAATTGTTTCCAATTGAGCTTTTTTACCCGTTTTTATATTTATATCATTTTGTTTATTGAAAGAAATATGACAACACGTTGTCGTCTAACATAACCAACGCCAATAAATTTAAACCTGCACTAACGTGACCGTCTCTTATTTGCTCTGAAATAACTCAACCAACTGTAATTGGTAGTCGTCTAGGCTTTAAATCGCCCTTGTGTAGCGGAAAATCGTCGATTTGGATCGCCCTTATGGATTCTTAAGACCGAGGATCTTTCTGTTTGGGTCTGCGGATTTGGATATTTCAAACTGGTGGCGCCCTGGTCAAGAGTAAGTAATTGACCCACTCCCACGCCGACGAGCAAGTCGGAGCACACATGTTGCGCTGGCCGCATCCTTAAGGGTAGGTATCATATTATTCATTATATCTTGCTGACACATTTAAAAGGGTTTTACGCGCAACAAAACAAACCCAATAGCTCAAACTCTTCAAACTGACTTTTTCATTCTGTCACAATATCAAAAACAGCCTGTTCAAAAACCATTCGAACATGTTTTCAAATCTAGCGATTTAATTGGTAGTATATTAATATTCCACTCCACTGTGTATCGCATTAGCATTTTAAGATCCTTTACACAAATAGTGCACTATGTAAAAATCAACCTCTCCTATTGGTCGATCCATCTCGTATTACAATATGTCTTCGTGATGCAATCATTTTCTGTCAAGAGCTCTCGTGGTGTAGAGGTTTAGATAGCTGGGTATCACCTGGACGGCCCGGGTTCAAACCCCGTTGCTTTTTAAATTTTTTTTTTAAAGATTATGATTCTAAACAGTTTCTTTCTTGCTTTTGGGTATGTCTTGGTTAGAATGGGTTAGCACCTGGTTAGTTTCTTTTTCTTGAGCCCCCGTAGCGAGCGAAGCGAGCGGAGGGCCATGCGGATCGACCAATAGGAGCGGCCGATTTTTATATAGTGCACTATTTGTGTAAAGGATCTTATAATTCATCGCATTACAAGAAGCCGCCTAAAAACTCTCGGCGACACCCTTAGCATCATCTCTTGGCATGTTAATCCATTTTGATCAGTTTAGCTAGATAGCTAAATGCAGAACGGCTCGAAACACAAGTCAGGGTCGGCTGAAGCAGAACCCATCCGGCCAATCACAGTGCTTCCTACAGCAACTACCGAATCAGTCAATTAGCGTCCCTAAAATTCCAATCTATAATATCGAATTTTATAAAAACTAATCAGCAGATTTCGACCAGGTTTGTGTTAAAATTAGACAACCGGTAATGTTAAGTTTTTGTATGATTTCTCTATATTTACGTTATTTGCCCTCTACGGAAGAGATATTTCAGCAGTGGGGCTAAGTTCACGCGCCAAGGGGAAAAAACGCGTCCTCATCTTCTTGAAAGGACTTGCTCTCCGACATTTTCCCAAGTAGGTAGCGATAGTCCGCGCTCCCCGTAGCACTCAGTCATGATAGACTTGCTCCCTGATTCTCTCACAAGTAAGTCACTACAGTAAGCGTTCCCTGTGGCACTCGGCCATGTAAGTAAACTCACTATTTCACAGTCACTCTCTCTCAAAAGCCGAAAAGTAAACGGCGTTTTTGGTACTCGGCCAATATTCTCTCTGGTTTAACATAATATAAAGTTTCCCATAAGTGCTATTTCAATTTCTCGGAGTGTAGTCTATCCTATGCGTTCCCAGCATAGCGTGTTTTATAATTCATTTTGTTGCGTCTATTAAAACCGCATTTCTACAAAAGCATCCCTGTCATGCTCTCTTCTTATATTGAAGTTTTCTGTTACACACTCATACAGTTTGATGTTTTCCAGTGCAAATTACTCTGCAAGGTAAAATAAACCCTCGACGCCATTGCGCTACCAACAGAAGTTATTTATGCATATTACTGCATATTTCAGTTCAACTTGAGCCATTCTTATTTGCAAGAAGTTGAAGTACATTGTATATAGAAGCTAAGGAGAGACTTAGTAAGTATTTTAAGGGAATTTCCCTGTGTTTGAAGATAAACTGCTAAACGATTGAACGTTGCTAGTCAATTGATGAATATATTGTACATAGTAGCTTGTACTGTATTTCATCTCAGCGTTATCTCAGCTAATTAAGCTCACACTGAGTGGTTCCGTGGGAACTTTAACAAAGGTTTAACTCTGCTTAGCTGCAAGGTTGTATTTATAACCGTATATTTTGTTAGGATTATAATTGTTTATGCAGTTCATTAGTCTTTATAAATATTGTTATTCTGATATTGTGTGAAGTCGATACCTAGCACCGACAGATATTGTCTATATTCTAGCACTGTCAGATTAAGATAATTTAATTGTTTATATTTGTTTAATTACGAGCTTTAAGTTGTTTTCAAGTAAAATAACATATTTAAATATTCATATAATGCTAAAGATTTTTGTTTTATTTTCAAAGTCGCTTTTGAACTAGCCTCTATGGTATTTTATACCGCCCATGTGCAGTTTCTGTTTGTTTAGAAAACAGAACAAAATCGAATCTGCAACACCTATTTCAAACAAGATTTTCATTATAGATAGTCCGGTCGGACACTGAAACAGCCGTTAAATGGCTCTACTTATGATTTTTCTATAGACCCCCTTTGCCTACCCATCATGTATCGGCAATTTCACATTAGGGGGTCTAGACGTCGTGACATTCACGTTTCGATAGTCCTTTGTCAGATCGACTAACCTCATTTATCGACGAATAATCCGAAGCAACATGCAGGATACCTGTAACAAAGAGGGTTTTGTTAGGGCGAAATTGGTTAAGTCGACTGAAAGGACCCTGGCTTAGCAAATGACAGGTGAAATACGGTTATGATTGTGTGCAAGAAAGGGTGCGTTGAATAAGGAGCGGTGAGTAAATTTATTAATATTAATGATGTTTAGATGATAATGTTATTTGATCTTCATCGGTATAATGAAGGATAGATTTAAAGCATTATGAACTATGGCGGGGGGATTCTCAAAGATTTACATTTTATTAATCATCTGATAATTAGGTAATTGAATGTCCTCACAATTAGATTTTTAGACGATTAACCGCGTGTAAAAATTATCTAAAAACCACAGTAAGGTACAACCTATGAAAGCAAAATATTATCAGTGTCAATTTATCATTGTTTAAAACCGCTGAATAAAAGTAATCTTGTCTAACCCATTAAGATATTATCGTATATATTCATACCGAATCAAATTAAAACCTAATATCTTAAAATTGCCAAACGGGAATGTGAGCGAACACGCCAAAAACGCTGACTACGACATTTTCTTGCCGCGTCTCGGTTTTCGCGTTGTTGTTTTATGGTAATTATATTTAATGGTAATCCGCCCAGTCGAGTTTAATTAACAAAAACCCCCTAATATCGTTTAAGTGCAGAGTGCGAGATTGCCATATTAGATTTGAAAGTGTCGGTACGATTAGGCGACGTAACCGAAAAGGCGTTTAATAAGTCTAATGCTTTTATGCGTATTATAGTTTTGAATATTGCAAATTGTGTTATTAGGAATGAAGACATGAAGAATTTTGAGGACGTAAATGAAATATACAATATTTTTTTCCAGCTTGTAAAAGCACCTTGAATATAAAAATAAATAATGCTTCCAAAATATTGGAGAATTCCAATGACTAGTCATTAAAAGCTGAGCTGAACGAGTAAGGATTCTTTCCTAAAGTCCAAATTTCTCACAATTACTACACACTGATATAAGCATCAATACAAAATTGCAAAATTTATTTGCGTTAACAAGTAAAGATTATTCTAAACTTTGTAATTTCTAATGATTCATTCACTCATGAATTTCAATATTCAATAAAATAAGTTATATCCTCAATTTCCAAGAATTTTCTAATTGATTTGAGTTAACGAATGAAGATGGTTCTTGTTCTTTAAGTGATTCTTGCACTGCTCTGGTATACTTAAGTGGTAATATAAATTACAAGTTACAATCCTATTTGTGTACAAGTTTTCTAATTGATTTAGTTTAGCAAGTAAATGTTGTTTTCGGGTGTAAAATTTCTAACAAATCCTATAATGTCTTGGTATAAGTTCCAATATAAAATTACAAAATTTACTTGAGTTAAAATGTGAAGATTGTTCTTAACATTAAAATATCTACTGATTCATATAATGGTTCAGTAAAAGTGTCGATATAAACTTTACAATGTATATCCTGTTTCCAAAAATTGCCATATTGATATGAATTAACAAGGTATATACTTGTTTTTAAAAATAGGGCTCTTAACAATTATTGTAGTATTTTGGTATAGGTTTCAATATAAAATTACAAAATTCATATGTTAACAAGTAGAAAATTTTCAAAACTTTGTAAGTACACACACTGATTTGATATAACTTTCAATGAAAATTTTTTAAATTGAGGACTAGGTTTCAAAGAATTTGATGATTTTCATAGTGCTTTAGCATCTTTTAATTTAAAAATTACAAGTCACGACCAAAGTTTCCAGGAGATCCTTAATTAATTTAAGTTAACGAGTAAAAATTGTTCTTAAAATAATTTTTAAAATTGTAGTTTTTTTGGAATATGTTTCAGTAAGAAATTACAATAATTTTTGAGTTAACATTTAAAAATTGTTCTAAACTTTATGATTTTAAGTAATTCGTATATTGATTTGGTATAAGCTTCAACATTAGATTTACAAATTAATTTCCTTAAAGGGTCAATATAAATAAACAAAATTTGGTAAAAGTTTCAATATAAATATATAAAATTTTCGTGACTTGATAAATAAATATTGTTAAACTTTAAAATGTCTAGTGATTCATAAAATGATTTGGTATATGTTTTAATATGATATCTACAATTATTGTTTTAAATTTTCCTGAGGTTTTTCATTGATATGAGTTAACAAGCAAAGATTGACGTCAAAACAACTAAATTCTAAACGATTCTTATAGATTTGCATCTATAAATTTCAAAATAAAACTTCAAATTTAGCAAATGAAAATTATTCTTAAATATCCAATTTTTAAACAATTAATATAATGATTTGGTATAAATTTCAATATAAAATTAATAATTTATATTTTAAATTTCCCAGGGGCTTCCTATTGATTTGATATAAAAAGTGAAGATTGATTTAAAACATAATTTATAACGATTTTATAGTACTTTGGTACAAGTTTCAATATAAAATATCAAAATTAAGAAATTCTGAAATTACCAATTTTTTAATGGTTAATATAATGATTTGGTGTAAGTTTCAATATAAAATGTATAATTTATAATCAAATTTCCAAGAGGCTCCGTATGATTTCAATATTAAGTTTTAAAATTAGCAAATGAAGATTGTTCTGACATTTCCAAATTTCTAAAGATTAATATGATTTGGTATGTTTGAATGTAAAATTTTAAAATTAACGAATAAAATTTTAAAATTTCAAAATTTCTAATTAAATATAATGATTTGTTAAATTTTTCAATAAAAAATATACAATCTATATTTTAAATATCCAATAGGTTTCTCGTTGATTTGAGTTTACAAGTGAAGATTGACGACAAAACAACGAAATTCTATCCGATACTTATAGTTTTGCAACTATAAATTTCAATATAAAAATATAAAATTAGCAAATAAGAATTGTTTTGAAATATTCAATTTTCTAACAATTAGTATAAAGTTTCAATATAAAATTTATACTACTTTAAATTTCCAAGGAGTTTCCCATTGATTTGTGATAAAAAGTGAAGATGGGTTTAAAAAAATTCTAATGATTTTTATAGCATTTTGGTACAAGTTTCAATATAAAATATCAGAATTAACAAATGAAGATTGTTCTATCATTCCCAAAATTTGAATAGTTAATATAATGATTTGGTAGGCTTCAATAAAAAAATTATTATTTATATTGTAAATTTCCAAGTGGCTTCTTATAATTTTAATTAACAAGTGAATGACCAAAAAAATAATTGTTAACAACTTATATTACTTTGGTATCAGTTTCAATATTAATTTTCAAAATTAACAAGTGAAGCTTATTCTGATATTTCCAAGTTTCCAATGATTAATATAATTTGTTATAAGTTTCAAAATAAAATTTCAAAATTAACAAATAAAGGTTGCCCTGAAATTTAAAAATTTCTAATCATTAATGTAATGATTTGTTATAATTCTCAATAAAAATTATAATTTATATTACAAATTTCCTAGAGGTTTCTCATTTATTTGAGCTAACAAGTGAAGCTTGATCTCAACAAAATTATTTCTGCCTATTCTTATAGT
>MU192353.1:14796-29636 GCA_016904865.1 Pissodes strobi
TCCAATGGTTTGTTGCCTCTGCCAATGATTTACTAAAAACATTTCAGTAACACCTTCCGTACGATGCGAATAAAGGTTTATATTGGAGTTGAAACAGGGAGCTTTTCCTGTTAGCGGTGAGCCTTTTTCGGCATGGATCTCTATTAGTTTCGGAACATTGGGCACAGTCATTGTCGGAATATAGCAAACTGGATTCTGAAGGCCCGAAAATACAGGATATATATATTCTCTTGCGTGGAGAAAATAGCCTTTTAGACGTGGAAAAGTAATTTTAGGATTATGCTTCATACAAATGATTCTAAGATGCTTTACCAGAGGAAAGTAGTATTAAAAGAAACAAGATTATTAAGCGTTCTATTTTTCCAAAAGTATCACATTGTTCTGTTTTTTTTTTCATGGCAATTGACCAATATCAATGACTTCTTAAAAAAAGTATTAATTTAGAAGCTGGGAAATTTTTGAATACTTTTCTTTTCTTGCTTTTCTTGAAGCATCAAGTCATACACGGCCAGTAAAATAACTAATAAGCATGAAACTCCATGTTGTTATTGCCTTTCAGAAAGACATGAAGGGCCATGTTCAGAAAAATACGAATACATTTGATAATGTTGACAAATAATTTAGAAAGAAGCGATAACTTGGTGCGAAATAAACCTCCCTCCATAGTGAAGGTTTGTGAACCCGCCGTCTATATCTACTAGCTTTTAAGTTTCGATAATACGGATATTATTAACCAACAGTCTATCTAACCTAAACTTTAAAGAAAAATAAGTTCTTTGCACTTTATGAGATGTTTGCAAATTTTACAGATTTGTATTATGGAATGTCCAGCAAACCACTTTTAACACCTAAACATTTTGAAAATATACACTCTATTATACATAGACTGTTTATGTCAAAATAATCGATTCACACTACTTATCGATGGTTTAATTCCCATATCCCGTATCTGAAAATAGGTAGCTTTACAGGAAATGGAAAAAACTGTCTAATTCATATATTTTAAAGTATTTTTCATGTTTTATTGTTAAATTAAATTGTTTTTAATCTTATGTAACTTATCTAATATAGAGTAATCAATATTTTAAGCTTTTGTTAATATTTACCGCAGATACGGGATATTGATGCAGTTAAGTTCCTAAAAAATGCAGATACGTGATTTTAATCTTGGAAAACCTTTGAACGGTTTAAATAAAATTCTGGATTAAATAAAGGCTTTAATGAAAAAATATTTCAATATTGAACACAACATAATTAACATTATTTTACAAACAAAAATAAACATTCTTAACGATATTCTTATAGTCGATATATTTTTTAAACACTTATTTAACAAAAAATATACTTTAAAGTTTATTAATACATGGCTATTATTCAGTAGGAATGTTGTCATAAAAGGCATGGTAGTCGGCAGGAATAAATGATTTTAAATCTTTGAAATGATTAAATTTATCAATTATAATTTTAAGTCTATTCAAATGAAGTCTTGGATATTGAGTCACTTCAAATCCCTTCAGATTGAGTCGCATAGGTAGTGGCTGATACTCATATCTAAAATTGATCTTAAAAAATTTTCTTCTCAAATGGACAATATTTCAGCGCCCTTAAATCCGTTACAGTTGGGTCGTTCACCCTGGTACCAGGGCGAATACTTTTGTAAACCATTTCCTTCACTGCATAGTTTCTAAAAATTGTATGGTTCAACAAAAAGGCTGGCTTTATATGGTTCTTCTGTTACTCGTATGTAATCATGAGGTAAGTAAATTTTTCTGTTTTTAAGTTTTGCTTCTATGAGCTGATGGACACTATCACACTCCATTTGCATGTGCCCTTTCACCAAATACTTTTGCTCAATTGTCCACCCTCTTTTTATTGCAAGGTTTAGCAGAGCATTAGACAAAACTGCATTTCTGTTTTGATAGCAGCATCCGTCACACCATAATATAACTGGCAAATTAGTATCTGGGCAATTTTTTTCTATATGTTTGACTATCAAAAAAGATGAATGTAGAAGCACTTAAGTCGCCCTCTGTTTCATCCCACCAATAATTTGGCCCATCATGAGATTCCAAGTTATACACTGTAAAATTGTGCACGGTTAGTTTCTTCTTATAATATATAGCGCTGGCGTTGATTAGTGGGCAGTTTTTCACAGCTTGTAGTGTAGATCCATGGTAAAAGTGTAATTTTTTAAACGGCAGGCATCTTCGTTGTCTAACATAATCATATTCTTTTGTATTTCCAACTTCGAATGAAGCACATGTATCACATAAATCTTTCTTTGGTTTGTAAAGGCTTAAATTCATATCACAGAATGTATTATCAAAAATAGTAGAAGACAATTTTGCTTTATTATTAGTATCACAAAAGCTTACATATTCCCTATAAAGTTGCGCCTTTGCCTGAACTATGGTTTCTAAATATAACTTACTCCTGTCTTTGCGACAATAGTGAGATGGCAAATTTTGGCAGGCTTTCGAACCACGAAATTTACTTATGGTATTTAGACCATGTTCTGTGTTTTTAAACCACCCATGAACCATGTCTTCATTTAGCCCAAGGGTATTCAAAATCATTCTTTTACATACCCTCTTCTTCTCATTGTTTGCATTTCTTAAGTAATACCAGTACATTCCAGCTCTTCTGGAAGGTTCGCCTCCTTTGGATGATTTCTTTGCTGTGGTGTACTCCATATTTCACATGATATAGGTCCTTTTCTCCCCCCAGTCCATTTTTTCCCTAAAGGTTTCAAACATAAGTCTTCTTTCGTCTTCTGTAAATGTATTACAGAAATGTTTTGAAGATTTTTGACATACGCTCGACCTGCAAGAATCGCCTATTTTTCTCTCTGGCCTATTAATTCCGTTAAGTTTCATTGATATCCCTCATACCTCATCCCCCTCATTCTTTTGTACTTTGTTTTATTAACCAACCAGTCAGCTTTATCTGCCTGCTTCTTCCGTTTACGTGTTTTGGTAACTTCATCATTTTCCTCAGGTTCACTCTTGCTACTCATTTCCTTACTATCAGAGTGAGATTCCCAATTCGATGGACCCTTGTCTTGATTAGCAAAGTCGCCATCATCTCTTGTGTCATTTTCCAAAGATTCAGTGTCGCTGTCATTAAAGTCAAGATTTAAAACTTTATCACATGTCTTTTCTTTTTGAAGCGCCTGGGAATCTATTTTTTGTTTTCTGCATCTTCTGTTTCACTAAGAATCTCCCTTATAAGTTCTGAATTATCTTGAAGAAAATCTGGATCTAAATGAACTTGATTATTAATATTTATTTCACCAATATCAAGACATACATCTTCTTGCAAACAGTTAACGGTCATGCTATCTCCAGCTCCACTTTTTTTCTCGTTGATAACATCGTCTAAAATCGCAGTTTCTAAGGGAGCAGACCAGTTGTGGGCCTTATCCGTGGTATTCAAAACTTTTTCCTTATCGCAGTATTCCACCTCGGTTTTATTGTGTGTGGCCCCATTGTTTGTAGGAACCGTTTTACTGGATTCTAGTACTGGAATGCTTTGACTTCCAAAATCAGAGTTACTGTATTCATTACATTCAAGTACCATCGTTGTTTACTGTGTAAGTGGTAACGGTTGTTGTATGTTCTGGGTGATTTTCTAAGGCCATCAACAGGATCTTCTTTATTCGTAAAGAAGGATTCATCTGAAAAAATGAGCCAGATAAGTGTTAGTTGAATATTTTTTTTATGAAACCAAGAAGACAAATTGAAACGCAACCGTCTTATGTTAGAGTCACCTTTGTTTATTATTAACTTATCCTCTGGGGGGGGGGGGGGGATAATAAGTATAATTAATATAGCGATACTACCCTGACTAAGCCTCCATCTTATTTGATTTTATTTTTTTAAAGAATCATCACTTCAATTTTCTATCCACGAGTAGTGGTTCTTTACAAAAAACCTGCAGGATCAATCATTGCTATCAAATTTGTTGACCATCATCTAAAAACGTGTGTTTACCACAAAAGCAGTACTGGGAATATCCCGTATGAAACAAAATTATTAAAAAAAACTATGTCCTGTATTGTAAGGAAAAGTTTTAACTAGAATTATGACAGTATGTTTAATAAAATATCAATTTAGGCATATTAACTACAGTATAAACTAAAATTTACTTACCTTTTATAGATTTTACAACAAAAAACAATCACTTTTTACCAGCACGATTTAAACATCTACGAAAACAACGCTGAACTAGCAGATACGGGGCATTTTTGGAGCTTGCTAGAGTGGATCAGATACGGCGTATTATAACTGCTTTATTTAAAAATATTTCCCCGCGTCTTACAGTTACCGGATTTTAAAATAATATCTGAATTATCCGTAACCTCACTTTGCCAGTTAATCGTAAAATTGTTAGATACGAGACGTTCCCTATCGAACTTTTGTCTCAGTTTTTTCGATCCTCCACGTAGGACTCAAAGTGGCCCCTAATCGCATTTAGTAATATATAAAACTGCTACTGGGTTTGCCAATTACTGACACCAGATGCTACTTAACGTATCTATACACGTGCGCGGCTATTTAACGAAGGAATTTTCAGAATTTTGCGGTTTTAGTGCTTTACCATTCTCTTTTATTAATATAAAACAATTACTCCCACATCTAGTGTTTACGTGGCGGGCTCTAAAGCTAGTTGAAATTCCCAAAGGGAGATATAAAATTGCCGCGCACTGCGGACGTAACGGTAAACATTGCGTACCGAAACAATATTTAATTTTCAAATTTATGAGGTCGACTGCCATTAATGGATCCGGTTAGGCGTCCTAAACAAACATAAATAAATTCGTATATGTATTTTTCATGAAGATCGATGCAAGGGTCATGTTTTGTTACCTCAATTTTATTTATTTTACTTTATTTGTTTCCTTTTTGTTTTGAGAGCTTCATACATAATTATAGATATTTTATTGATAAAATACAAGATGAATTTAATATTATCATATAAAATATACAATTTGGTCTATTCGTTTTGAGGGCGCTGGACGACTGAGTTATTACCGACTTGATAATAATAATGAATCCCCTTGCCTGTGACAATTTATTGCTGTCCCCATTCATTCCTTGGAAAGGCGGCCACAAAAGAGAAGCTTTACTTAATTGAAGGGGGGCTGAAAAGCCAAAATTCAAAGGGAAATAAAAATGGGAGTCATGGTGTTGAAGCACCTTACCTATATTTGATAATGAATCACGTCTTATTTAGAATTCAACACAATCTTTGAGTAGACAAGATATTTACGGGCCTTGCACCAGGACTCATGCGACACACGTGAGCTATGCTAATTTTTAAAACCGAGCATATCGGCATCGTGAACCGAGTCATTTTAGAATATAGAGCTTAACCGTGCGGACAATGCTTCTTATTATCAGAATAAAATCGAAGTAACCCAAGTGATAGAGCTCAAACGCAACGAAATGTTTTCGCAAAATTCGCCCACTTAGCTACGCTATTATAAACTTTCGGAAAACATCACCAGAGATTAAGTTCTGTCAACATTCAGCTGTCAACAGTCATTGAGCATCTGTCAAATGCTAGCAGTTATCTGTAACACGTCATCTCGGGAGAATAAATGAAATATTCCATTATTGAATTAAAATGAAATTAAATACGCCTAAAGCCACATAGGATTTCAACCAGCTCATAAAACTCAAATGCTTTAGCAATCGAACTATCGTCAATAATACGTACGCTTGCAAATTTCCAAATGATGCTGTTTTGATATTTGAGAGTTTCTGACTAAATAGACAGCTTGTTGGTAATAGGAGCTGTATCGCTCAGATATCACCAAATATTCTCAAATGCCGTATTATTAGAACTTAAGAGAATGTTAGTAGATATAGATGGCCGGCACACAAACCTTCACTCTGGAGGGAGGCTTATTGCGCACGATCCGCGAGATCTTCGGCGACTTAGGCTACGTCATTATTTTGGGCATGGGACCCCGCACCTGCATTCTTAAAAATCCTGAAGGTATAAATTTTATAAGCTATGCTAATCTTTAAAACCTGGCATGTCGGCCTCGTGGACTACGCAATTTTATAATATAGAGCTTAACCATGCAGAATAAAATCGATATAATCCAAGTGGTAAAGCTCAAACACAACGAAATGTTTTCGTAAAATTCGACCCCTTAAACTACGTCATTTTAAACTTTCGAAAAACATCACTAGAGATTTAGTTCTGTCATTATAAAGGAAACAATCTATTATTTATTTAAAATGAAATTAAATAACTGTAGAAACTCCTGAAGGGACATAGGATTTCCACCGCCTCACAAAATTCGAAATTCTTCAGCAATCGAACTATCGTCATTAATACCTACGCTTACAAATTGATGCTGTTATGATATTTGAGACCTTTGACTAGATTGTTGGTAAAAGAGGCTGTATCGCTCAGAGAACACCAAATATTCTCGAAAGCCGTAATATTGAAACTTAAAAGCTAGTAGATATAGATGGCCGATTCCCAAACCTTTACTATGGAGATAAGTTTATTTGGCACCATCCACGAGACCTTCGGAGACTTGGGCCATGTCATTATTTAGTGCGTTGTACCCCGCCAGTACCTGCATTATTAAAAATCCTCAATAATTTTTCGAGCACTACAATAGTAGATAGAAACACGTCCGTATAAATGGTAACCTAACCTAAGTAAATACATCGATACAAGCAACATTATATATAAAAATATTACACAAAAAAGAGATCCACTAACAGTACCAGCGTTTGACCAACAAAAAGGGTTCTAGGGTCTCTTCTTCAAGAAATTTATGAATTCACTTACCGAGCAGAATGCTTCAGAATATAACATTTTTTTCAGCTTTCTTTTAAATTGAAGAATGCTCTTTATAGTCTTTAAGTTGGGCGATAGAAGATTATAAATTTTTGTTCCTGCATATACAGGGGATTTTTTAAAGGATTCCAAGTTATGCTTTCTCAAGGAGAAATTATTCTGTGTACGAGTCCCATAATTATGAAAATCTCTATTTGACGGGTATTTCAATTTATTGTCATGAATATAGATAAGCAGTCTATATAAATATATGAAATACACGGTTAATGGGAAATCAAACATTGTTCGCAGAATTCTTTTTTGAATAATGAACAATCTCTGACACTCAGAGTCTGAGTGTCAGAGGCCTGACCCCTGGTACATTACACGACAGGGCAGAATACACAAATGCATAGTATACACTTAACAGGGTGTCTCGGTTGACGTAACACTTCACTAGTGGCTAGGTCGTGACGGTATAAATCGTTCCCGACACGATTGTGTTATTTATTCGAGGAAATACATGCAAGCTGCTGTATATTTCGTAAAAACGGTATCCAAAGTACGGGCACGTATTACAATAAGTAATATTTCACCTTTCGCATGGCCCTCCAGGGGCTAACTCAAAGGTAACCCAAGACATACCTAAAATCAAGAAAAAAACTGTTTGCTAACCAAAACTAATCCAAGACATACCCAAAATCAAGAAAAAATCTGTTTAGAAACTTAACCGTAAAAAAAATAAAAAAAAGCAACGGGGTTTGAACCCGAGCCGTCGGCCGCCACAGAATTGAGACCCAACCATCTAAACCTCTAGACCACGACGGCTTATGCTCCAAATTGATTGCATCACGAAGACATAGCGCGAATACAATCGCTCGAGTCAACGCCACATACACTAGATGGCGTTAGAGTCGTAAGAGAGAGAGGGAGGCGTCGCACGCAGTATATCGTCATCGGGAATGATTTAGACCGGCGCGACCTAGCCGCTAATTAACTTTTAAGGCTTTTTATGAGGTAAGCTTTTGTGTTTAGCTTTTTTGACACAAAATCGATATGAGAATTCCAGGACATGTGACAATCGATGTTTAAACCTAGAAAACTGACGTACGGTGAGAAGCCAATCGTGTTGCCATTAAAGTTAATGTCAATATCGCAGGCCTTCTTTCTAACACTTCTCACATTCATACAAATTGTCTTAGAATGATTAATCATCAGCCTGTTCGAATTGCACCAGGAAGTAAATTCATTAACACGTTCACTGCGATACCAGTTATATGTGTCTGGTATCTCTGATTACGTTCCGACAGGTACTGGTTTTGCCATCTATCACGTAGCGCCGAAAGCTCTATCTTTCAAACCGTTCGTCACAGAGCAGAGTTACAGGTAGCTATTTGACCCTCGCGACACGCTTGATTTTCATACAATGCGTAATATCTACCAGACACATACGACTGGTATCGCACCACGTTAAAACAGTTTCACATCTGTGCGGTACCGGGCACATGTAGCTGGTGCACGTTTGCACGTTGCTTACCTAAATAGCTTGAGACGTGATATTGGAAATAATGGCTTCGCGACGTCAAAAAATATTTGAGTTGTTGAAACAAAACAGAAATTTCGGTATAGCAAGTGTTGGTGGTGTATCTAGTGGATCTATTGAATTACAGGTAGGTTTTGAAACTTCAATATTGAACATAACCTAAACTACAAGTCGTAATTTTTGTCAATACAGGAATCAGTAGAACCAGAGATCACTTCAACTGAGCAAACATCAAAATATATACCACAAATAACTTACGGGACATCCGATTCATCAAGCGTAGTTGAATCTACTGGTTCACAGGTAATTTTTTCAATTTATTTGTGTATAAAATACCTACTGTGGTCAATTGTGTAAATTATTTTGTAGCAGTTAGCTGAGGTGAATCCTGAGAGTAGTAAGATAGATTTGTCTAGACCCATTGAATTAGCAGATGACACTGTAACAAAAATCCCCGTCGAAAAGTCACTAGAAAGTGGCAGTTTTAGCGAAAATGAGGACATCGAAAGCGAACCAGAAGATCCATTTGCCGGCACTCACTCAAGTTCAGATCCAGATTATGACCCAAGTTCTCCTTCAGACACCTCAGATGAAGAATTACTCGCCTCCTGTAGTAGCAAGGAACAACTTGGTGAGGAATCTGTGTGTGAAAGTAACGCAGATGAGGAATTAGATGAGGCTGACGAATTTTTAGGTAACATATTTACGTTTTTCTTTTCTTTTCACTATTATAAATAAAAATACTACATCGGAAACTACAATTATTAACATTTTTTTACAGAAGCCCTGCAGACTGATGTATGGGTACCAATGGATATGGATAATGCGCTCAACATGAATGAGTACCCACTTCGACAAAGTATTAATGTGGATCCGATAGTGTGCAGTAGCCCCTTAAATACATTTAAACTTTTCATAGACGACGAAGTTATGGACTTAATAGTTACTGAAACAAACAGGTACGCTCTACAACAGATACATACTGGAAGTCGAGGCAACAAATCTCGCATCAAATCTTGGACAGATACAAACAAAGCAGAAATGTATAAATTCTTTGGCATAATTATATGCATGGGATTAGTAAGAGTTCCAACAATTAATCTTTACTGGTCGAAACATGACCTTTATCGTAATAAATATATTAGCTCGAAAATAACTAGAGACCGATTCTTGCTGCTTTTGCAATATGTTCATTTTAACAATAATGAAAATTTACCTGGATCCCAAGATCGACTTTTTCGCATACGACCTCTTCTGGATGTGCTAAATACTAGATACCAAAATATTTTAACGCCAGGAAAAGAAGTGGTCATTGATGAAAGCATGATCCCTTGGAGGGGGCGTCTAGGCATACGACAATATATTTAAAATAAAAGACACAAATACGGCGTTAAGCTGTATAAGTTGTGCACCTTAGAAGGCTACACCATAAATGTGAAGGTGTATTGTGGCAAGGAGGAAACTCAACATAATTCCAGTGACCCACATACCGTAAGGGTGGTTATGAACCTCATGGATAATATGCTCAATTCAGGCCGCATCTTATATGGCGATAACTTTTACTCAAGTGTCCCACTTGTAAAAAAACTTCAGGCAAAGAAAACTTTTTATTGTGGAACACTTAGATCGAATAGAAGAGGTCTCCCAACAGAATTTGTTAAGCGTGGTATTAAAAAAAATGAACTGATAGGGGTACATAATGGAAAAGGTATTAAGATAATAAAGTGGCAAGATAAAAGGCCCATTCTTATGATATCTAATAAGAAAGACCACGATATCAGCCTTCGAGATACAGGCAAAAAAATAGAAGTTTGGAGCCAGTTCTTAAACCCAAATGTATAATTGATTACAATAATGCCAAAAAAGGCGTCGATCTGAGTGATCAAATGTCTTCTTACTATACATCTTTAAGAAAGGGACTCAAATGGTATAGGAAAACAGCGTTTGAATTATTATTAGGAACTACAATTGTCAATTCTCATGTAGTTTTTAATGAAGCTAATAAAAACAACAAGAGACTTAGCATGCTACAATTCAGAGAGAACCTAGCAATCGCGTTAGTGGAACAAGGCTGTGAGCAAGAGAATATAAGCACAGCTAGTACTCCTAAAAGGATACATACATTTGCTTTCGAGCAGGGTCCAGGAAGAAAGCGGCGTCGAAACTGTGTAGGTTGCTATAAAAAACTAAGAGCTACATTATCCAGTAAGGAAGCAGACAAAAAAGTCACCAAAGTGTCGAGTTATTGCGCCGATTGCGATAAAAATCCAGCAATGTGCCTCCCATGCTTTAACGAAAAACATGGTAAGATAGCTAAACCGAATTAGAAATTAAAATATTTTTTTTATTACATGCCCATGTGCTTATTATAAATAAAACACATTTGAAAATCATAAGTTACTTTTATTGTTTTTCCTTAAATGCCTCCAACTTTATTAACCTATTTTGGTCAAATCGTCTAGTTTATTTGTTTGCGGCTAGAGCCCTTTATTCTTGGTACAATTTATAAGAAAAATATAGAAAAAACATTCGCCGATAATTACGCTGGTTTTTACAAATATCAAAAAAAAAGGTAATACCTACCAGGCACATGTGTCTGGTACCGGCACAAAAGAAAAGACAGTCACCAGACACATGTGTCTGGTCCTGCATTTTTCTACAAGACCCCTTTGACTGGTATCGCAGTGAACGTGTTAAATACTGTTGTTATCTTGTTATGTAACCTACTTTCACATTTATCAGAAACTATAATTGTAGTGTCATCCGCATATAAAAATACACGGCCGAGACTTATGTGATCTGGGAGATCGTTGACAAAGAGAAGGAAGAACAATAGCCCCAAGATGCTACCTTGGGGTATCCCTACGTCCTGATTGAAATTATCGGATATTGATCCGCCTATCCTAACAGAGAACTCTCTGTCCGAAAGAAATGATACAAGGAACGCATTAATGTGATCCCTTAATCCAATTTGTTCAAGTTTCAATGATACAAACTTTTTATCGACTGTGTCAAAAGCTCGGGTCAAGTCAAACGATAATGAAATAAGAATTTCTTGGTTGTCAAGTTTCTCATTACAATACTGAACCAGATCAGCACAACCGGTCAATCCACAAATCCACATGATTTTTTATTAGGCATATTCTTAACAATGGTCTCAACATCACCGCTTGACACAAATTCATAATAAAATGAATTACCAATGATATTTTTACATAATGTACAGTTTTCAGAGAATTTCCCATCATAGTAGCGATTCAATTTGTTTGAAATTACAGAAGAAAGATAGCTTCCAAATTCCGAAGCTACCTCGGAGGGATTCGAAATCAATGCGTCATTGTTATTGTAAACAACAATATCTTTTTTGTCTGATGACAATTTACCCCGAAACTTATTTAATATAGACCAGGAGCTGGAAACTTTCCAGTAGATCAAATAAGAGTTGCTCCTGCATAATGCATTCACATTCAAGTCACCATATATTATTACAATAAAATCAAAGCTTGAGGTAGCCCTCAATAAAAGATCATTCAATGCGCCAGTAAAGACATCGAAGTCACCATTTGGTAGGCGATAAATATCAATGAGACAAAAATTCCCTAATTTAATGCAAGAGCACTCAACTGACATTTCAACTGATTAATCATTCAGATAGTCAACAAGGCACGCCCGTGACGTCAGAGACTAATGCACGAAAATCGCAGATTCACCATGCAAACGATCAGTTCTACAAAAATGACTTACAAGCCTAAAATTATATATCAATGTACTATTAATTTTTTCATTGGATAACCAATGCTCATCAATGCATAAAACGTTAAATTTTAACTTTTGATAAAGAATTTCAAGAAGGCTTACTTTGTTGGAGAAACACTGCACATTTAAATGCAAAATCGACAAGTCTGTAAGTTCTTTAGGGGCTGCGCTAACATCGGATTTTCTCAGTCCAAGGCATGTTATTGAAAGTTGCATTCCTAGGTTGTCGTTCGTCCTTGGTTTGCATTATGAAATTTTTTCCTAAATCTAAACCTTTGCACCGCGATTCCTTCGGGCCAAATATTAGTATCATAAACCTTGTCGACATCCTTAAGAGGAAACGATATCTTAAATGATGCGCTGGTGTCTTTTTTATTCCATTTATTCACATTTAAAATCTAACTCGGGCTTACAATATTTTAAATGGATCTCCAAGTACTTGGCCGTAGTGTCAGGATGGAACCTATAAGCATGTAGATACCTCAATTTAGGAATTGTTTTAATTATTGATTTGCCTTGTTGCTCGGTGTGTTGTCTGGTACCAATAAAAACTTTATTACTCTTTTGGCTGAGTTTATTTATATTTCTAACCGTGTTATCATTGTTGTTATTGGTCGAGATCATCGCATTGTCTATTCCACTCTTCACTTGAGACAGTGTAAAAGTGCCTGCCGATGCGCTTGATTTAGGCTGGCTTTCATTGGTTGGCGCAGATATCATGGAATTCTCTGTGCGCGACGTAGGTGGGGGAATTTTTCCGGTTTTACCGGTTGAGCAAGAAGGCTTGAAACTCTGCTGGATGGATCCATTCTGGCTCTGGGTGGGACTCCGGTTGTTATTTGATTTAAGCAAGATAATTATCTCTTCTTTATCCCTTATTCTACCCTCCATCTGTAATACTAGCTTATTTAAAATGGTGACCTCACTCTGTTTAGCATCCATCTCAACTTTATTTCTCAAACAGCCGATTTGTTGACATCTCACAGCCTCATCCAAGTTCTCGATGGTGTCAGCAAAATCATCGTTAATTGCACTAATTTCACCACACTTATCGCAGTTTTTGTTGCTTAAAAGCTTCAGCAAACTTGCATCCGTAACATTTTCGGGCATTTTTCGATAAACGATTATTTCTATTAACTCACTTTTGTTAAATCTGTTTAGTTTCGCGATAACCGCTTGCGCATCATTCGACGCCAGACTTAAAAAATAGACTGAGAGTACACATGCTAACGATAAACTATTCTGCTACTCTCTTCCAAATGAATGATCCATCTAAAACCCCCTAACATTGGTCTTATAGTAGCAATTGCCAGCTTGCCAGTTTTCTTAAGACCCGATCTCTGCACGTTGCAGTTGATGAACACATCTCAGACACATTCACCATTAACGCGGGCGTGCCTCAGGACGCAATACTCTGTATCCATCTATATTAATGACCTGCTGACCGAAACGAATAATCCTGTTTACAGTTTTACAGATGACAGTACTCTTGTCTCCCAATTAAGATCAGAAAAACCTTTACCAGCGACTGAGACTTATCACCGCAGACAGGAGCAGGTTACAGCAATTGATCAAGACATGGAGAAAGTTTAAACTTGGGGCGACAGAAATTTGGTCCAGTTCAATGCAGCAAAGGCCCAAGCAGCCACGTTGATCCGCGTCAATCGGACTGCTGGGTGTCTCGGTCAACAGCAATATGTCTTGTCATGACCACTTTGCTAACATCGCAAAATCAGCCTCTCAGAAGCTTGATGCGCTATTTCGCAACCAAAAACTGTATACACCGCAGCAGTTGTTCTTGCTCTACAAAGCGCAAATAAGACCGTGCTTAGAATATTGCTCACACATCTGGGACGCCGCACCAAAGCACATTCTAAAGCTGCTGGATTCCATTCAGAAGAGAGCTGTTCGTCTTGTCGGCGACCAGGAATCTGGATAGTCTGGAACACCGCAGACATGTGGCCGAGATGTCCCTGTTTTACAGATACTCTCACGGCAGATGTTCCCAGGATTTGCCCCGCCTCATACCGCCCCTGGCAACGCCTGTCAGACAGTCACGACAGACAGCAAGAGCACACCAGTTCGTCGTACAACTGGAAACACCTAAAACATCGCTTTACAAGAACTCATTTGTCTGGCGCACTGCATCACTGTGGAACTCACTCCCAGGACTTCTGCTTCCCCCTAATTACAACCTACAACTATTCAAGAACCGTGTCAATCAACATATTCGCACACACCGCTTGTCGAGCGCCATAGTATCTCCCTTTAGTGTGTGTGCCACTACCAGAAAAAAATTATGAATATAAATTGGTCAGTCTACAGATTACCCTTATGGTCAGGTCGTTTGGATACTAAATGAGCTCAATATATATACTTAATTTTATAATTCTCGGTATTTTCTTTATAAGTGGGATTAACGCCTATTTAATAATACTAAATGCCCGCTCTAGTCCCGCAGAAGCCTCGAGTCTCAGCAGCTAAATACTAAAGCCCCCAAACGTCACGTAAATTAGGCGTGACGTAGTTACCTTTATTAATTTATTTCCATGCTAACTCAAACTAACCCAAACTTCAACTTATCAGAAATATTGTATATTTTAACCTCTAGCACTACTTCAACATTTTAACGCACTCAAATTTATAGTGTCAGTACATTCATTTAAATGATTTACCTAAATAACCTTCTATTAAATTTTAAATCACCTTCTTAGTTGAAATTACTTTGTATGTTATG
>JAEQML010058781.1:0-29633 GCA_016904865.1 Pissodes strobi
CACGTGCACACAGCATTAAAGACATTTCTATACACATCTAGCACATAAGTAGATAAGTAAAGAGAATTCACGACTTTTACATGTAATTAATTCTTCATAAGAAAATTTAGGGCTGATATGATACAGGGCTGTTTAAAGCTGTATCAAACCTGTCAAAAGCTGTACCAGGCCTGTTCAAAGTGGTTTAAGAACAGTTTACAGCGCATTTTACAACCTGGATATAGCTGTATACAGCTTTTGACAGGTCTGATACAAGTTTGATACAGCTTTTAACATGACTTTAATCAAAATCTGTCAATAGTTTCAATTTAAGTAATGTTGCCAACCTTTCGAACGCATTGACGATCTGAACTATTTCCCAACCTAAAAGAAGACTGATTCGATTGGCGCTGGTATTTTCATTGGTTTAAAATTGAAAAGTCAAAAACTAAGGCACAGTATAAGATGTTTATTAACGTATCTGGACATATTTAGGTTCATTTCCACTGGTTTTTGCTAGTCTGGTGTTGATTATGTTGAATTTTTATATATAGGGCACTTTTCTGATTCAAGACCATGTTTTAAATAATATTTTTAAATACACTTATATGCTAAACTGAAATCAAAGATTGAATGCAGTGTGGACTTTAAAACTAAGGCTATCAAATTGTGATGCATACATAAAACAGTAGGAGGAGGTTCTCTCATTAACCTACTACTAGGGATGATACTGAATACCATGCTGAATCAATAAAGAGATGCAAGAATGGTTCTCCAGGGAGACACACATGATGAGGGAGAGGCTTTCCAAATTCAATGAGAGAAAGCCCTCGCGGAGGAGGTAAATCACCTCTTCCGTGAGGACTCACTCTCGTGGATACACTACTATTATTTAAAAAAAATAATTTATGTAGTTACGCACATGACGATTAAATTCTGAAGTTACATGACGAGTGGCACAATGAAGATTATCTTGCACAACCAACAGGATATCTAACTTACTTAGAATCGTCGTCTACTTTCGGTCTATAAATTGTAGGTAAGTCTTTTGCTCTACCATGCTAGTAGTATAGCAGGGGAGCTCCGAAGACACTCGATGCCACATGCCGCTAAAGAATCCGAAGAAATGGATAAAAGCACCATCATTCTGAAGAAGTGACATCAACCACTTGGCTGAACTCGACTTAGCAAAAGTTGATCAATTTAAATTGCGGATACGGTTTAGTTTTTAAAATATTATCCAATTCTATTTTTGTGTGATTTTGGTTTGCAAAACAATAAAAATAAACAATATGGTCTAATTACTTTTAGAGAAAATTATAGAAATAAATTGAAATCAAAGATTCATCAGTGTTGACTTTAAAAGTTGAGGCTATCAGATTGTAACCAGACGGACAGCATCAGCAGTCAGGCATAATATGAAAAACTGAAATGAAACGAAGAAAAAAGCAAAATAATTATTTTTTTTTGGAAAACCCCATTGCACCGGGGGGAGGAATTATGCCCCCACCTCCCCGGATACCCAAAAATGTTCGAAAGAATGGGAAGAAATTGAAAAAAAGTAAAACATTGTTCGGAAACTTATAAAGTATTATAAAACGAAATAAGAAAGAAAATAATAAAAAAATGAAAGTTAGACACGCGGTTTTGGGCGAAAAAAGGGCGAAGGAGTTCAGCTACGAGGTCGGAGATGGCAAAAAGGGGGACAAAAAAATGCTTTATGAAAAATAAAAGTTTAAAAGGGAAAAAATTGAAAAAAAAACGTAAAAAATTGTTCCGAAAGTTAATAAAAGTATTATAAAACGAAATCTGAAAAAATATATATAAAAAAAACTTAGAGAAACGCGGTTTTTGGCGAAAAACTGCAAAGAAGTTCAGGTCGGGGATGGCAAAAATGGAACTAAAAAAATGGCGAATTTAAAAAAAACAAAAAAACAAAAAAATAAAAAAAGTGTCGAAACCGGGTGCAAAAGTTGGAAAAAAGCTAAAAAAATAATAAAAACTCAATTCCCAATATATTTCATAAGTTTCACTTTAGTTTTGTGCTTCTAAAGCTGAGACGCATAACTTTTTTCATGATTTTCTCTTTTTTATTACTTTTATATACGGATGCTTATAAAAACCCCTTCTCTTGATTTTTGTCAGTCATTTATTTCTTGATATCAAAAAAGAAAGAAAAATAAGAAATTATGTTAGATTTGTAATGATAGGTTTTTAATATAATTATAAAAAATATGCATTTCAAATAAGAAATTGGTACCATTATGTCTTTACAAATAATCTGAAAATATACCTACATATAATATAAATCTATATAATAAATATTTAATTATCTCGAGGGGGATTTCTAATTTTTAGACCTCTTTTAAATCTAGGATCTAGAATTTCTGGAAGAAGGTATTAAATAAAAACGAATCAGAAAGGGTTCCATTTTTTCTTTCCAGAACAAATCATCCCTCTTTATCTTCAAAAAAATATATATACAGGGTGACAATTTGAAAACGAACAGCATTAATATTGCCTCTACCAATAACTTGGAATGTAGGTACAAATATTTTTAAACGAAGTGCTATGAGGCGGTGAATGCAATCCGTTTTAAAATAATTAGATATTAACTACATTTCATTAATTTGTGAGGTTAAGAATCACAATTAAAAAAAAGTAAATGCAGTTTATATAGAATTTCATAAGGAACACAAAAATGGTAAAAAAATAGGGGTTGCCATTTGAAATTTTAGGGGTAGGGCTCTGGGAGTCAGAGGGTTGAAAGCAACACGGCAACAAATGCCTTAAACATTGTCCCCCTTGATATGTAAATTGACATGTTTTGCCAAATTTTCATACTATCATTGGTAGGGGCAATATTAAATGCTGTTCGCTTTCAAATTATCACCCTGTATATATGTATCAAATAACGTAAAAAGGCATTGAAATTTGCAAAATTAATATACAAGCCTATTTACAAAAAAAATGCATATTAATATGTCGTAGGCTTCGAATGCAAGCATAATACGGAAGGGATAAAATTTTTGTATGGAGAATTGGGAAATCTTGGCTTACTCCTTACTTCCTATGTGTCATTGTTCATAGTTCATATATGGCTTGGGTTATAAATGATGAGAAAATGGAATCTATGTTTATAAAATATATAAAGCTATCTAAAAACAAAATGCAAAACATACTTTTACATTTATGCACATATAGATCCTTTGTTTTTCTCCTGTTGTAGTTACCCTCCGATGCGAGCCCCCCTGTAGTTTGTCTATAAAATAAATGATCTGCATTAGCTCCAGGACGAGAACCGAGTGTCCCTAACTAAAATCCCTTGTCATACAATACAATATCCAGTATTTTAGTGAACAAAGATTAAAGTAGATGTGTATTATGCATAACCTTATCATATATAACGCACAATGCACAACACACTTCTATTTAAATATAATAAAGATATTTGAGAGAGTATAATAGGTGATTAGATAATTATAAAAAAAATGCCAATAAGTTACGTTAGTCGGTATAATAATATAATCTCTAAAAGTGTTGCATTATTTAACTTATAAGTTGTTCCTACTCGGGAACAGATGGCTAAATGTGCTAAGCACAAGGCCAAAAAATGGAAGGAAAAATGTGTCGTAGGCCGATTAAGACATTTTAAATTATTCTAAAATAATGATTGATAATGACTTAAAAACAGTTAATAATACTTCGAAAATTTATCAATAAAGGTGTATCACGTTACAACAAGCATTTTACAAAATTTTTATTTTCGTAAATAGACCGAACCGTCCGGACCGGTGCCACACCTTGTATATAGCTACTTTTTTCTTTTTAACATATTTTATAATAATGTAACAAATATCATACGTTTTCTACAAGAAATCCTAATGGAGTTCATAACAGAGAATACCAATATTGATTTTTGGTTGCTGTTCTTGTATTTGGTAGAAATAAGTGTGATTTTATTTTAATTACGATTTTCCATTATGTATTGTAGCAAATGTAATTTTTTTTGCTGAATTACCTCTTCCGGAGTCACCTTTTCCGCTATCGAAGGACACTTAACCTCGATTATAGCGTCATCTTGAATAAGTCCATCTGGACCAGCTGCCAAAATGCAATTATCTGTATCCACAAACAAACAGCAAGACATTACTTTTTTATTTATGTTGGTTTCGTATTGTGATATTGCTATTGGTTCTTTTCCTGTATCATATCTTGTAGCAGTGCTTCCGATAAATTTGGAATATAAAAAAAATTTCACAAGATTCTCACAGCGTTTTTCTTAATTTACATACAGCTCCAAAATTGGAGGCTGCCAATGGAAATCTTCTTTCCTGCATCCACAATGGATTGCCAGACTGCTGCCTCGTGTCCCTTTCCATTGTTAAAATTTGTTCCCCTGACTTTGCAAGTTATGTTAGAAACACTTTCTCTTTAATTTTATATTGTTCTTCTGTTAGATCAGGTTCAGCGTTAGCTTCGGGTCCATAATCACTATCTGGCAGATGTGTTTTCGTAGCCGTTCTGAAAAATAATCTTTTTCCTTTCATTTTGGATCTTCTTATTTTCGGCTTCTCATCAAATCTCTTTGTGTAGGCTTTATGAGTTACCTTTCCAATAGCCTTTCCTATGGTAAGATCTTGCACAACCAACAGGATTTCTAACTTACTTAGTATCGTCGTCTACTTTCGGTCTATAAATTGTAAGTAAGTCTTTTGCTTCCGAGCTCCGAAGACACTCGATGTCACATGCCGAAGAAAAAGCATCATCATTCTGAAAAAGTGACGTCAACCGCTTGGCCGAACTCGACTAAGAGAATGACGTCACTTCTTTAGCAAAAGTTGACCAATTTTAATTGCGGATACGGTTTAATTTTTAAAATATTATCCAATTCTATCTTTGTGTGATTTTGGTTTGCAAAACAATAAAAATAAACAATATGGTCTAATTATTTTTAGAGAAAATTGAAATCAAAGATTCATCAGTGTTGACTTTAAAAGTTGAGGCTATCAGATTGTAACGCATACAGAAAGCAGAAGCAGAAGGTTCTCTCTTTTTTTACTGCTAGGAATGATTCTGAATACTATGCTATAGCTACAAACAGATGCAAGGAAGATTATAGAGGGAGGCACACATAATGACAGAGAGAGGCTTCCCAAATTCAATGAAAGAAAGCCCTCGTAGTGGAGATAAATTAGCTCCTCCGCGGGGACTCACTCTCATAGATAAACTACTATTATTAAAAAAATTATTTAAGTAGTCGCGCACATGACGATTAAATTCTGAAGCTACATGACGAGTAACACAATGAAGATTATCTTGTACATACAACAAGACATCTAACTTAGTCACGTCGTCTACTTTCGGTCTACAAATTTTAGGTAAGGATTTTGCACTACCATGCTAGTAGTATAGCAGGGGAGCTGGTACATGCCGCTAAGGAATTCGAAGAAATGGATGACAGCATCATCATTCTGAAGAAGTGACATCATCCGCCTATCCGAATTAGACTGAGAAGATGGCGTGACTTCTTTAGCAAAAGTTGACCAATTTTAGTTTTGGATACTGTTTAGTTTTAAAATGGTTATTCAATTCTATCTCTGTGTGAATTTTGTTAGCAAAAGAATATAAATAAACAAAATAGAATTATCATCCAATTAATTTCATTGATAACAACAACAAACAAATTAAAATCAAAAGCTATCAGATTTTCACGCATATATAAGGCAGTAGGAGCAGGTTCTCTCATTAAATTACTACTAGGGATGATTTCGAATACTATGCTGAAACTAGAAACATATGCATACAAACTGCTTATTTTTTAAAGATTATCCAATTCTATCTCTGTGTGATTTTTGTTTGTAAAACAATAACAAATTTGAATTATACTCCAGTTACTTTCGAGGGAAATTATAGAAACAAAAATAGAATTGGTCAACGGAGAAAAACGGTCACGTACGCGAAAAATGGAAAACCCACGCTGAATTTAAAACAGGTATCGGTCGGGCCGTTGAAAAAAGTAATCAGATCTCTGTAAAATACTCATCAGAATTTTCATGGCTCTGACCGGAATTTTGATGGCATAGGAAACGAACTAAATATTTCCGTTTATTAATTTTCGGTAACTAAGCCTTATCATTTTGCTACTATCTAGAACGTATATAATATAATCTTCTGAAAGAAATTCGTTCATCCCTAATGCTTCTTTGGGCTAAGCCCAACATTTACCCAAAAATAAAAAGGCGGATTTTAAAAATTAAATTAATTACATTTTTAATAAAGGGCTAATACATGTAACTTTTGGCTTACCAACTTTCCCTTTTGGGTGTAATGTCGAAGCCTGCAAATCTGGGGCTTTATTCAGGGTAAATTTTGAATAGTAGGTACCTCATAAGATATATTAAAAAATTCATTTGTTCGATCCATTTTTTAAGTAACATGTTAAATTATTAATATCATAATCTATTCTTCATTATTAAAGGTGCACATCTAGATAGGCTTAAATAGGCTCCCCATATTTTTTAAATTGGAAGTGGCTCTTCTACTTGAGGTCTATCGAACTCTAAAACATAGATTTAAAGATGCTAAACATTTTCGAGGGTCCTGTCAGATTTACAGATAGAAATTTTATTGATTTTTGGTCCTGGTCGGTATAAACAATTCATTTTATATTATTTATGACCACAAAGGAGGGGTGGTAATTAACTTTATAATTGACCACTTTAATTAGCGAACTGTATTACCATAGGTTGCTGGAATTTTATTGATAGGGTGTGAATTGAAACATGTATTATATTTTCAGGTATTATGTACTTTAATAATGCAAGAATTTATTTGCATTAAATATGATCAATAAATAAAATGATTTTTCTAACTACTTTTAAACATTCATCCTTTCACACATAAAACTAATACTTTATATTACGTTAACTATTAGTAAATATCTAATATTTAACAAGATTCTGGATTATTTGAATTTATCATAGACCTTTTTCGTTGCTTAATTTAATCGAACTTTCTTGTATTTATACCAACTGCTTCTCCTTTTACACTAAATACCTTGTTACTTTGGTTTTTTGCAATTCTCTCAACTTAACTTCACCAGGAATATAAGACTTCGAACTTTTTATTCGAATCTCGAGTGCAGAAGTAGATTTGTCTTACTTCTTACTACAATTTTCCAACCGCCATTTTACCTTCTTCAATCTTCATCAACAGGAGAGACGCTACCGCGTTGTTGTCTTGAGAAAATGCGTAAAAACGCTCTAAAGAGCCCTTAATTCAGTGTTGATAAAACGGAACACAGAGTACGCCAGATATTTTTTAAATATCTGTGCTAAATATCTTGGGGTCAAAGAGAGCAGCGACAGAGGCTGATGTTCTTGGTGCCAAACTCAAGAAGCTCGGCAATTGACTAAACTTAAATTTTGAGAAAACTAATTAAATATATTGGCTTCAAATAGGGTAGTGACAGAGGCTGATATTTCTGGCACCATACTCAAGTGACTGAGACAGATGCTTCACGGTTGAGTGTTTATCAGGCACTACAATATAATTTTTCCCACCGGCGCGGCAGGGAGAATAAAGCGGGAATTGCCCGGACGCGGATACATTTAAGAAGGTAACAACATGTTCGTTCTCTATCTGATATAATGTTGTTTACACAACATTGACGGAGACAAATATATATTAAATTGAAAACGATCAAAAATGTTTTCTTTGATAAAGAGTGACAACTTGCTTTTCAGCGATTTGTCATATAATGGAATCTATTCTACCGACAATCCAATAACTGAAATATAATGATTTAAATGCACAACTTGCTGGGGTGAAATAAATTTCATACTACAAACATTATCACCAAACTGTACCGTGAAAAACGATAAGTTAAAACACATGTTGGGGTGTTTCCCCAAGAGGTCCTATGAGCCCCACTGGCTACCGCCATCCAAATCTTATCATAACAACTCCAAATAAACCCAAGAACCAAATAAAAGGGACCAAATAAGGGAAAGTTTAGGTTCACTGACATAACTTCACCAGAAAGCGTTTGCCCTTGAGGTACTACTAACTGGATGACCAGGTGTGGAGGGTTTGAACTTGTTACCAGAAAGCGTTTGCCCTTAAGGTACTACTGACCAGATTACCAAGTTGTCGTTTACTAGGTTTGCACGTTTTTTTATATTAAAATTTGTTGAAAGTTTACTGATTGATTTTAAAACATGTTTAGGTAATAAGTATAATATTTTACTTTCAGATCGAGTATCAAGTACAAACTTCAGACTGAGTGTTCTTTTTTCGTGAGTAAGATTGCTAGGTTATACATGCCCCCCCCTCCTTCTTACATTGGTCCCCAATGCAAAACATCTTTTACGGTTAAAAAGTTCAGAAAGAAAATAATCGCCCTACTAAATAAAGATGTGTTAGCGACTGTCAAACGAACCGATACTGCAAACTACTTCGTTAACCAACATATAATGGAATCTATTCTACCGACAATCCAATAACTGAAATATAATGATTTAAATGCACAACTTGCTGTTTACCTGGGGTGAAATAAATTTCATACTACAAACATAAAGAGTGTTATCACCAAACTATACCTTGAAAAACGATAAGTTAAAACACATGTTAGGGTGTTTCCCCAACAGGTCCTATGAACGCCACTGGCTACCGCCATTCAAATCTTATCGTAACAACGTCAAATAAACCCAAGAACCAAATAAAAGGGACCAAATAAGGGAATTAATAACTATTATTTACTGACTAATTTGGTAATGACGTCACGTGCAAAGTATATCCTCTTATCTCAACGTTCTATGTGAGAGATTGAAAACAGTTCTGCCAACCTCTGGATGGGATGGGAAATAAAATTAATTTTTGCCCTGAAAAATTTCGAATACATTTGTTGAATTTTGACTGCTGATATTCTTAGATTTTTAATTGCACGCACATTCTTACTATACTACTGAGGCATTGATGGGAATTTTACATTTTGAAGGTTGGCAGCTCTAAGTGAATTGAAACTATTGGTTTAAATATCTATGCACTCACTAATTTTGCAGCAGCGGGTGTCACGTGCAACGTGCAACGTACATAACAAGCCGAAAGCGAAGTTGTGAATGCCTGGAATAATTTGAGGAATTTTTAATACAATCATTTTAATATAGATATCGTCATCTAGAAATTTAAATACTAATAGATTTGAGCTTATAATTTTTTTCTTAACTTACTGTAATAACCATATTACTAGATAACAACGTCCCAGTGGGCTCAAGAAGTGTAAACGGAACATGATTAGGTTTTGGGTAATTTAGTGACTGAAAATTTTCAGTAGCATTGAATGCCGGGACTCCACAGTATAATTATTTTCCTTATTTACATTTTTTAACAGTTGGAACAAGCAAACTGTATTTTGCCTTTTGGAAGTAAATCAAAGTTTCTATTCACTTATCTATCTGTCTCATTTATTATTTTAAATCCCATTGTTCAAAAAGGGAAGTAATTAATAAGGATAATAATTATTGGCCTCAGTAATTGTAACGTTTTAAATTTTTTCTTTGTTTCCAATTGATTGGACTTCTGGTTTTATTATTTATTATTTTTTTTGTTGTTGCGAATCCTCTGGCAAATTACAACTTGGGGATTTTTGACCAGTGCCGTCTACAACTCAACCTTTAAATTGTCGTTTAATCTTACTCACTCTCACTTTCTTCTAATCTGAATTATAATAGTAAAATTAGAAGCGTGACAACCTTTTGTTTTAATTATAGCATACTATTTTAAGTAATTACATGTTGATACAAACGATATATATTCGCTCCGAAAATATCTTTAATTCTGACACGACATAGCCTTCATTCAATAGTAATACTAATACACATTAATGTGTTCTGAATAAGTAAGTATACACCCATTTTCATTCTGTTTCAATGCTGAAATCAAAAAAGCGAAAAAAAATCTTACCTCTGGCCCTCGGTTTCGTCTGTAGCTTTTGCACGATGTTATCGTAGACGGATATGTTTCCGACGCCTGAATCTTTAACCAGCTTTTCTTTTACCGCTATGCATATTTTATTTTTTACCAGAAGATCTTCGAGGACTTCAAAGGCCTGAAAAGGAAAACATATTATCGTTTAGGATGCGAGACTCGCGATTTCATGCGAAATGATATTTAAATATTTATTCGGAAATCGCGGGAAAAAGGCTGGCTACAAACACAGTCGTAAAAATGCTACTTCTTCTTTGATACAGGAATATAATTATTAAACATCAATTTTATCCAGCTCATTTACAGTTTTATCAAATAATATTTTTTCTAAACATTCCAAAAAACGAATTTGTTAAAAAATATTTTTGTATAAATCGTATTACAATTCCCTCAAAATTCTTTCTTTGACTGTACCGGCTAATGCTGTATCGACCCTCTAGTTTTTAGTAGTTGGCAGATATACTTATCTAAGAGTACCTCCTGCCTTCTGCAATAAACAATAAATATTCGATATTTTTAGAAATGAAAATTATTATAAAATTTAACATTTCCACCAAAAATAATGATTATTGCGGCCAATTTTAAATAAAAATACACTTACGAACAAATATAGAAAATTTTTAGTTTAGGTTCACTGACGTAACTTTACCAGAAAGCGTTTGCCTTTAAAGTACTACTAACTGGATGACCAGATGTGGAGAGTTTGAACTAGTTACCAGAAAGCGTTTGTCCTTAAGGTACTACTGACCAAATTACCAAGTTGTCGTTTACTCGGTTTGCACGTTCTTTTATATTAAAATTTGTTGAAAGTTTACTGATTGATTTTTAAAACATATTTAGATAATAAGCATAATATTTTATTTTCAGATCGAGTATTAAGTACAAACTTTAGACTGAGCGTTCTTTTTTCGTGAATAAGATTGCTAGGTTACACATGCCCCCCCCCCTCCTTCTTACATTGGTCCCCAATGCAAAATATCTTTTAGGATTAAAAAGTTCAGAAAGAAAATAATCTCCCTAATAAATAAAGATTTGTTAGCGACTGTCAAACGAACCGATACTGCTAACTACTTCGTTAATCAACACAGAGACAATATTTAAAGACTTCTCTCGGATTTACTAGAGACTGACAAGTATTATTTTTCAGGTGGAACAGGGTTCTGGCTACGTACGGAGTGTTTCCTCCCGGGAGTATTTTTAGCTTTATGTTGGATTTTAAGAGAGTTAAATCGTTTAATTTATATCGGCATTCTTAATTTAGTTTCACTTTGATTTAGGTGCACTTTACTTTTTACTTTTTTACAGACGTAAGTTTAGGGAGGTTTGAGCCTGTTACCGGAAAGCGTTTGCCCTAGAGGTACTACTAACTGGATATCCAGGTGTGGAGCGTTTGAACTTGTTACCAGAAAGCGTTTGCCCTTGAAGTACTACCAACCAGATGACCAAGTTATTGTTTACTCGGTTTGCACGGTCTTTTATACTAAAATTTGTTGAAAGTTTTCTGATTGTATCAAATTCAAACATTAGACTGAAGAACTTTTTCGTGAGTAAGATTACTAGTTTACAATATGAAAATGCCATCTGTTCCTTGTCACGTTTTCGATTCTGTCCGACTGTCACCGGCACTTCCGCAAATTAATGAAAACGAAATATTTTCTACTGTTTCCAATGCTGAAAGTTATTATACGACTAATAACTCCCAATTATCCACGTTTCATAATCTCAATTTTGATAATCATTTAATTGTCATTAGTTGTAGCGTCCTAGTCCTTTTTCTGGATTTTCATAGCATCACCTCGTGGATCATTTTGTCGATTTTCCTGAATGGCATCTCCTCTGTGGTCATCCTTCCTAAGTTACTGGTTATTTCCTGCATCGTCGTCGTATACCTGAAGAGTTTCGTCGCTGCCTCTTGTAGTCTTTGTTCTAGCGGTCTTGTCCCGTCTTCTCTGTACAATCCTCTCATCTCTAGTTCATGACTGTGCGCAGCAGTTTCCGTTCCAGCGTGTGTGGCTTCTCCTTGTTGGTCTTTGCTGCGGAGCTCCAAACCGGTGCTGCGCACATAATTATTGACCTGACGTATGTGTTGTACAGTCTGAGGTTCATGCCCTTGTCCAATCTTGATTGAGGTGTGATGTACGTGAATATTGCGCTGGCTGCTATTTCTCCTCTTCTCCGGGTGGCCTGCATGTGGTCCTTGAATGTTAGCTTCGTGTCCAGTGTGACTCCTATGTACTTGACGGTGTCCGTGTCCTCGATCCGTGTCTCGTTGATCGTGATGTCTGTCCTCTCTCTCCTGTGCTTCTGGTTGAAGTTGATGAGTTGCGTTTTGGTCTCGTTTATCTTCAGCGTCCACCTCTTGTAATATTCCGCTATCTGCCTGACATGTTGTTCTATTCGCTGTGTTGCTGGCACCTGCTGCGTTCATAAGAGTGCTCTCTGGTTGTTCTGCTTCCTTGGCACGTCGTTGATGTAAATGTTGAACAGCGTCGGCGATATCATGTTTCCTTGGAAGAGTCCTTGCCTTATTGTTGTTGACCTGTCCCTTAGGTAGCTCATGACAGTATTCATGATTGCCGGCGTGATTCCTGCTTTGTGCAACTTGGTTGCTTAGGCTTTTTCTAGGTTCAACAGTGCCGCTGTTGTCATCTTTTTGGGGTTGTTTGCTGTCATTGCCTGGTCTACTATCCTCGCAAGTTGCATGGCTGTCGATTTTCCTCGCTGGAATCCGAATTCTCCTGATATGATGGTTCCTAGTGTTTGGAGCTCCGCGTTAATTCTTTTGTTGAGCATTTTTTCGTAGATCTTTCCTAGGGTGGGTAGCAGTGAGATGGGCCTATACGACGAGGTTTGGCACCTGTCCTTTCCTGGTTTGGGGATGACGATGAGCCTACAGTCTTCCATACTCTCAGGAAGTAGTGTAGTCTGATGGAAGCATTGATGATGTACGTCAGCTGGACAAGGGCTTTATTTGGCAGGAACTTAGCCTCCTTCATGACTATTCCGTCCGGTCCTGGCGCTTTGTATGGTCTGGCATTGCCTATAATCCTCCTTATTTTCCTGGGGCTAGTGATTATCCTGGCCGTATCCTGCAGCGGTAGCGCTTCGATTTTGTTTGTTGTCCTCTGAATTTTCTTCGTATGTATCCTGTCGTCTGATATTGGCGAAGTATTCCATGAACGACTCCGCTTTCTCTGTCCTGTCCACGCTGATATTTTCTACGCCGTCTCTTGTCACTTTGATAGGTGGGACTGTCTAGGGGCTTTTGCTACTCTTCGTTTTCTTGATGGGCTTCCATATGTTATTTTCACGGCTAGCAGCTGTGATTCTGTTATTCCAGGTCTCGTTGTTATATGAATCCAACATGGCTCGGGTAAGTTCGTGGTGTCCCAGTGTCCTAGTCCTTGTTCCTGAGTTATAGCATCACCTCGTGGATTACTTTGTGGATCTTCCTGAACGGCATTTCTTCTATTGTTAGTGTCCCAATGTTCCTGGTTAGTTCCTGTGTCCTCGTTGTGTACCTGAAGAACTTCGTGGCTTGTTCCTGCAGTCTCTGTCCCAGTGGCCTTGTTCCGGATTCTCTGTATAGTGTCCTTGTTGTCTTGAAGTCTTCCCATCTGTAGTTCATGATTGTGCGTAGCATCTTCCGTTCCAGCGTGTGTAACTTCTCCTGGTGGGTCTTGGCTGCGGAGCTCCAAACCGGTGCTGCGTACATGATGATTGGCCTAACGTATGCGTTGTACAGTCTGATCTTGATGTCTTTGTCCAGTCTTGACTATGGCGAGATGTATGGGAAGATTATGTTGGCTGCTATTCCTGCTTTCCTCCTGGTTCCTTGTATGTGGTCTTTGAATGTCAGCTTCCTGTCCAGTGTGACTCCTAGGTATTTGACGGCGTCCTTGTCCTCCTGTTCTTCTGGTTGAAGTTGATTAGCTGCGTTTTGGTCTCGTTTATCTTCAACTTCCACTTCTTGAAGTATTCTGCTATCATCCTGACGTGTTGTTCTATTCTTTGCGTTGCTGCCATCTGCTGTGTGGATGATGTGAATACTGCTACGCCATCTGCGAAGAGTGCTATCTGGTTGTTTTGCTTCCTGGGTGCATCGTTGATGTAGATGTTGAACAGCGTCGGCGATATCACGCTTCCTTGGGGGAGTCCTTGCCTTATTGTCCTTGTCCTTGATTCTGTCCTGTTGATCACTGTTGTTGTTGTCCTGCCCTTTAGGTAGCACATGATGGTCTTCGTGATTGCTGGTGCGATTCCTGCATCGTGCATCTTAGTTGCCATGGCTTCTCTCCATACTGTATCGTAGACTTTCTCTAGGTCCAGTGCCGCTGTTGTCGTCTTGTCTTCTTGGTATTGTTTGCTATCGTTGCGTAGTCCACTATCCTGACAAGTTGAATGGCTGTTGATTTCCCCTTCTGGAATCCGAATTGTTCCGGGATAATGACTTCTAGTCTTTGGAGCTCCGTGTTGATGCTCTTGTTGAGCACTCTTTCGTATATCTTTCCTAGTGTGGGTAGTAGTGATATCGGCCTGTACGACGCTGTTTGTGTCCTGTCCTTTCCTGGTTTGGGGATGACGATAATCCTGGCTGTTTTCCATGCCCTCGGGAAGTAGTGTAGTCTTATTGCTGCTTTGATGATGTACGTCAGCTGGACAATGGCTTTGATTGGCAGGAACTTGGCATCCTTCGTGACTATTCCGTCTACTCCTGGTGCTTTGAATGGCCTGGCTCTCCTGATGATCCTCTTCAGTTCCCGGGGGCTGGTGATTATCCTGTCCGTGTCCTGTGGCGGCAGTGCTTCGATTGCGTCTATTGTCCTCTGAACTCTTCTTCGTGTTCTGTCGTCTGATAGATTCTCTGTTAGGCTGCCGATGTTTGCGAAGTATTCCATGAATGCCTCCGCCTTCTCTGCCTTGTTTGTAATGATGTTTTCCACGCCGCCTCTCGTCACTTTGATCGGTGGGACTGTCCATGGGGTCTTGCTGCCCTTCATTCTCTTGATGTGTTTCCATACGTTGTTTTCACGGCTAGCGGCTATGATTCGGTTGTTCCAGGCCTCGTTGTTGTGTGAATCTAGCATGGCTCGGGTTACTTCGCATTCCTCCAGGTAGGCTCTCCTGTCGTTCGGGTCACGTGTCCGTTGGCATGTCTTGCGGAGTTGGTTTCTTCTCGCGATCTGGTCCTGGATTTCTTGTGGTGGTTTGCCTAACTTCAGTTCTGTGTTCTTGGGGACGTGGTGCTCCTTGGCGACGCTTATTATCCTGGTTATGGTTCCTATGGCTTCCTCTATTTTTGCAGGTGTGTACAGGTCCCGATTTATCCTTAGTTCCGTTTTGATTTCTCTCCTGAAGTTTGTCCAGTCGGCGTTCCTGTAGTTGTACGTGACTCTAGGTGCTGCGAGGGCTGGCAGGTGTTTGATTTCGAACATAACTGGCAGATGATCAGAATAAAGTTCTGTCATGGTCGTCGCTGTGGCGATGATGCCTCGGGCTATTCCAATGTCCAGTGTGGCGTCGGATACTTGGTACCGTGCGATCCTTGTCCTTCTGGATTACTAGATTTGCGTCGTTCCTGTCGATCCAGGTTCTGACTCGTGTTCCTGTCCTGTTGTCCGTGCTGTTGTTCCACGAGGTGTGCTTGGCTTTTAGGTCTCCTATTAGCAGCGTTTTCGGGTGGTTGAGTAGTCCTTCTAGTTCGTGCATCAACGACGATGCAAATGAAGGCAGTAAGTTCAAATAGAATTCTAATGGGCCGCCAGATGAAACATCTGGCGCCATCTGTATGGGAATTTGAGACGCTATGAATCGCTTCAAGTGCTCGGGTATATTGTAAATGTGATATTATAGGCAACCGTATTTTCGCTGATTCTTGATGGGTAATATATGTTTTAGAGAAACGTAAATATCATTATATTGTTACATGTGCAAAACAACCATAATGCGATTGCATCGCAGAAGTGCCTCCTAGGATTAGTTTCTGGGCCTGTACCCTTCATCAGCCAGGCTCTGCTTCTGGGAGTCTCAACATAAGAGATTCAACAACGATGTAAACGAAGGCAGCCTATTAAAGTTCTATTTGAACTAGGTACGGCTTCATGGAACATTCTGGAGTCACTGGAGCAGCTCTTGTGATTAGTTGTAGTTTTAGGTTTATGAAAACATGCTTCTGTCAGGATTAGGATTGCTTCCTTACACTGAGCAATTTATTAGTATTTATAATTATTATTATTATTCTGATAGTGTGTGTGATTGATTCCTAGCAATGACAAAAATTGGTTGTACTCTAGCACTGTCAGAATTAAATATTTGATTTGTTTATAATTGTATATTTATGAGTTTAAGTTGTATTCAAGTTAAAATAACGATCATTAAAAAAGTCGTATAAGGCTGTAGGTTTTTGTTCCTTCTTTAAAATCGCTTTAAAGCTGACCCTATCAATCGAGGATTCACGCATAGTGGAGAAGAGTGGAAGTTGTTTGTTATTTGTCAAAATGTTGTCTGATATTTTCCGATTCGGAAGACTCATTTTAATACAAGCTCCGAGGCACAAACAAATAGAGATAGATTGAAACAGTGATTTTTTGGTGTCTAAAAATCTGGTTTTACTAGGGTACGTATATTAAGTTTAAAATATAAAACCAATATTGTACCATAGCTTTTCGATATCATCTGGATACATTGTTGTTTGGCTCGCTTGACGACATTGCTTGTGGGCCGGAATTCTACAGGACAAAAGATTGCGTATTCGAGGAAATTTCGACGCAAAACTAACCCAGTTTACTTAAGCGGCTATAGCAAGGGCCTCGACCGAGTGACCGTAAAGGATGGGTGACATTAAAGGGTATCACTCCGATCGTAAGGTATTTGTATTTAATCTTAATTGAAATGGGAGTATCTGTGTCCTTTAAACTTCATCGAGCCGAAGTCGAAAGTTTGTCGCTGAACTTGGCCTAAAGCCAAAGGGGGTCCAATAACGTAATCCTCATGGGATCCTCAGAACTAATACAACCTTGGAAAGTTAGAAAATCCTACTTCAATACCAGATAATAAGGAGACGTTAAAGGAAGGTTTCCTGTCACCTGTCTCAGTATCCCATTAATAGTCCCCCTACACAAAACGCTCTGTCAATTGTGAGAGTGTATTTTAAGCCAATCAATTAGTAAGTAGATCGACCAAAGGTTAGAGAGGAGCGCTAGTAGCGCTTTCCTTGTTTAGTAGCTTTGTTTGAAAAATAATCTGGAATTTTGAGCCTCACAAGTTTAGGCTCAGAACCCCGGGTTCTCTACTACTCATATATATTTAAGCTAAGATAACTGCACACACATCACAAGCACAGTGCATGAACTGCACACACATCACAAGCACAGTGCATGACCACTGCACTACCAGAGCTGTTGAAAACAATTTTTATTGCATTGGACCATAAAGGCATGCAAATCCCTCGGCAAATACAGGTAAACGTTCTCCAATATTTGAAACCGTCGTTTTGGCAACGTTGTTGAGGTCTGATTTCACTGGTTTGAAGTTGGAATAGGTCATAACGTACCTCTCTATACTTGAAGCTTAATTGCCCTTAAAAATAACTGGCAATTTCTAGCCCTTAGCAGAAACAGGGGATTGGTATAAGTACTCTTTTCCCATAATAACACTCTTGAATCTGTATGCACTTAGACATCGACGTCGCACTCTATTTTCACGCCAATATTACCCATATATTATTCAGGGTATAAGCGCTCGGGCGTCGGGGGCCTTATTTTCCTTTATTCGCTGTAAGCGCGCCATTGAAGTAGATTCAAGTTTAAGAATTCGATTTCGAAATGGGTTAAATATTTATTAACGGTTATATACGTAATGGGGACGTTCTAGATGATGATATAAGGATATACACAGGAAATAGGTACCTATCTAATATGTTTTACGGGCTTTTATGCTCTCCTGTTGGCAAGTAGGGTTAGATGATTCGTTCTACGCCCTCTGCCACCGATGCACGCGTATCGCAAGTCTGTCAGTGCACGCGCATTTGTCAAGGCTCGCCTATGGCTTGTGACAAAACTAGCATTAGAAAGCCAGGCGAGCTATGTTTTGTCATGTTTTGTCTATTACGTGTAATTGAATTTTAACCGAAAATAATATTTCTAAACAAATTTTAACGCAAATAAACAATCCAAAAACTAAAGCCAATTTTCGTTTACGTGGATATTACGCTATTTTGGAAGTTTTGGATGCCAGCAAACATCTTCAGGGATGGCAATAGAAAAGTGTAGTCAGATTATACATGGTGACCATAATGGCAAACTGTATATACAAGTGGATAGAGGAATATACCATTCTGGGAAAGTGCCAAGAGTTTTGGAAATGGCTTTAAATACGAAGTTGACTATTATTATTAAACGAGAGACCATAGATTATTAAACCAGGAATTGGTTTCCTTATTTCATGTCTATTCATCCCTAAAATATGCTTTTGATTAGTTGCGGCGTTGCGTCGAAATATATTTTCCCCATATTTGTAGGGTGAGTAGTGTATTGATGAGAGAAAAGGAGGAGTCTACACTCCTCCTCTGAGGAGGTTCAACTATCGGAGATATCAATATTCATCCTGCTTCTTCTATATGTAACCATAAGGATGTACCTTGTGCTATAAGTTAATTTGAATACAACCTCAAGCAAATTTAATAAAAATAACTTCCTCCTGAAAGTTAGTCATTTATGACTCTCTTTTGCAAACCAGGCTCTTATTAATTCCCTTTCTTCGAAATTATAGCGACTTAGAGCAGCAAAAAATCACCAAATTTTAATACTTAAATATCGCCCTCTTCTGTCAAATTAGTTTTTCTCTCTAATTAAAGTTTCCATCTCTCAATCTATCTACTGCCACATAAAAATTATAACTTTTACGATAGAATCGCGAAGTTTTCACTTAAAATGCAAATCTCTAATAATTAAAGTCAAGAGGAAAAGAGCAGAACAAGGTTACGTGAACGCCAAAAGTCTCATTTGAGTCAAAAGATATGCAATTTGGGAACGAATAAAAAGAGAAATCGAAGAAAAATCGGCTAAATTATTCAAATAATTAAAATACCACTTAACTCTGTTTGAGGATGACATTTAGCGGACTTATACTGTTATGTGTAACCCCAATTTACGAGAGAGCGAAAAATAAAAACGCCAGGCATCTTGAAAGAGAACACTTCTGAATGTCATGTTAATAGTTTTAGAATATTATTAATTTAAATCAGGATAAATAGGGATCTTTATTGTTTAATCCTTTACTCTTGAGATAATAGAAAAAAATATGGGATAGATAACCTTTAAGGAAAAATATTCTTAAAATAGTCCTGGTTAGAATATAATGCTACGTAAAAAGTCTGTTACCTTAATTCCGTAGTTCGATTCTTCGTAGATTATGGATATGTAGCTCCAGCCCATGAGCATTACGATGTCTACCATCGCTTTGACCTGATGATGGTCAGAGGGGATAGTGCGCGAGAAATATTCGAATCTTTGTTTGTTGCTCAGTTCCGGACTCGTCGAGAAAAATGATACCTGAAATAAAAAGGAAAATGATGCAAGTATTTGTTTTCAGAGACAGAGCTGTAAAAGATGCTTTTGTGAAGCAAGTATACTTCAAGTAAACAGATATTTTAAAAAGAATCTTACTACAAAATTAACCAGTCACTTATTAAAAAGATTGATACAAGTTACTCTACAAAAGTATTTATAATTATCTAAAAGTATTAATTTAAGATAGTCAAAATTCAAAATTATGGGAATATTTAAATGTACCTAAATTCTTTCAAACATATTTATCATGCTTCAAAGGTAATCAGTTACTAATTATGGATGAGATAAAGCGATTCAACTCTACGAAAATCCCAAAATATACGTAAAGGGTAACGAAAAAGCAAATTTCTTGAAAATGTTTTTAGACGAAAATGTATTAATAATATTCCTGTTGGTTGTAAACCCAAATTAAGCAAATTTAAAAGTATAACAGAGTGTTCTTTTCATAAGAATATAAATCCATAATATTGTGAATATAAATCCATAATATTGTCCGATAGCTAATGTAAATTACTACATAAATATAAAAATTGAAATTAATTTTGTTGTTTTATTTCCCATTGCATTACACCATTTCATCTCCACTTCTATTTGATTGAATAAAACAATGATAACTTTGAATTTATCGGTATTAAGCTTGCAGTATTTAGCACAAACCAAAATCGAATCAAGAAAATTCACCTACTATTAATTAAAAGTAACCGTTACGATAGTTTGTTAGAATATCTAAATTATAGCAATATTTTGCTTTATGAGAGAAATAACTAGGTAGCTAGTAGTATTTGAGATTCTGAAAGCTAACTAGTTGTTAAGAAAAAGTATCTAAGAATTCCAAAGGCATTTAAGACACTCAAAAGTTATCTAAGATTATGACTGTTACGAGCTACTAAGTTATTACAAAAGTATCTATACACTGCAGCTCCTGAGTCAAGCTTAACGATTAGGGTATCGATAGAACTACCATAGACTATGTTCTTATGCTCTGCAGAGCAATGGCTTGAGCGAACTGGATGGAAGACAAAGTATGTCGGACTAACGGTTTGCTCAACGATGTTTAAATAATACTTCCTTAGTTCATGTTCAAATGAGGAAACCCATTCATCACCTGGTTTTTCTCCGCTCAAATTTGCACCGAACTTGTTCAATTTAGGATGGAATTTTCAAGTCGTTAATTGAAACGAATCTTCCCTCTTAGCCTAGCCAATGTGCTAATAATTAACTTTTATTTGCCCAGGACCGAATTCCGATAATGGCCGTTGAGAATAGCCGAAAATGGATTAGATCGTATTTTATGAGGGTCACATTACGAGAAAATGTCTAATTTGTAACCAACAGCGCGTTTTATCGCATCACTTTTCGTTAGACTTTTTAGTCGAGTGGGCAACATTAATCTTTTTGATCCAAGATCTGGCTGTTGCTCGAACACTTTCGAAGGGGGTCTGGTATATTATTAGTCAGCCTGTAGAAGACAATGTAAGAAAGTAGGGAATATGAAAAAAATTGAGACGCATAGCTTATGCTTTGTGAAACTTGACGTTATTATCTAGGGAGCATATTACAGTCAGAATATAGTAGAAATTAACTCATTTTTTATATAATTTATTTTTTCCAACGTCTTATATATTACGCACACGTTTCAAAATTATTGTAATTACGTAAGTAGTGTAAAATAGCGGCTAGGTATCTCCCTCCTTTGGGGCAGATCCACGCCTGGAAACTAGCGATGTCATACATTCGCATAATGTATGAATACCATAAGCGAAATCCACAATACTTTAATTACGCACATACATAAGTAGTGTAAATCGACAGTTACCCACCTCCCTCGTTCGAGGCAGATACACACCTGAAAATCAGGTATGTAGCACAGTCGCACACATGAGCTATGTTACATTTTGAATGATTCCCTATATTCCATTTCATACCATATTTGAAATTATTTATGTCTTATTGTAAAAATCCTGGGCGCATTGTTAAAGGGCTAGTTGGTGAATACACCATAACTGGATCTTTATATTGAGAGAAGTTTTCTGGCAGCCCGCAGGCATTCAGGTAGTCGATTTTGCTTAAATTTTGTCTCTAAGTATGCATACAAATAAGGGTTATAATATGGCTAAAAAATAGAACCAACGATGAAAATGTACCAATATACGATTAAGAAAAAACAAATTCAAAACCAGATTAAAAATTAAAAAAGCAATTTTTTATAGCTCCAAAATATGTAATGCTAAAAACAAAATACGAGAGACATGGAATATTATTAATCATCTAAATGGAAAAGATAAAAAAGGCACCTGTGTTTCGGAAATCTCTTACAATTGTAACAAGCTACGATTACATATTATACTATCACCTGGTTTCTGGACGAAAGGGCGAAGGATCATGTTAAAAATTTACATAGAGGGGGGAAAATAATCAAACATCATATTATTTATTAAAATAGGCTACAAAAATTATATAAACACCACAATCGTACTAGTATTGGAAAAGCATGGAACCCAATCCATTAAACTAGGTATTCTAAAGCAAATATTTCATATTTATGTCTTGATATATCAAATGCACATGCTTTCTTTTGAATGAATTAACTTTACACACACGATATATTGTTGCAGCTGGAACCACAAAGCTTCGTTGTATATTGGTATTTTCCCCTGGGTTTTGTCCTATTATGCTGTCTTTCTAAAGGGAGAAAGAAACCCTTCTTCTAATCATTTGGTTTGTTTTCATTATTTCAGTTCGATAATACACCTTGTTGGCTATCCACTGTTTCGACCTTGCTAATTATGGATCTTTAATTGCTGATTCGAAGTATTTTGGGCATCTGGAATGCATTTCAGCCATTCTTGGAGAGTTGTGTCTAAAATAAAACAATAGTGATAGATTGTTTACAGATTAGCCGAGTAATTGGAATTTGGACTATAATGCATGTAGAGTTATATTTTAAGGTTATTTAGGGATATCTAACACTAATTATAACTTACTTTTTGTACACTTGATGGTCATTCTGTGGTAATTTTCTCGTTAATTTATACTTGATAATATATTGTTTTGCTTAGGTGATTACGGAATATTTTCATTTTGGGAATGAAACATTGACGTTTGTTAGAAGTATGAAGTATGTCATGTCACTCCGGTTTTAAACCATAGACTACACGACCGGTGGAAATCGCATCGGGTACCTCCGCCGATATCGACTGGAGAACCACTCTATTTCGCGTTGCATTTATTGTAGGATTTAGCTATCATACGCTTAAATTTGCTGATTATATCAATATTTAGCCCTCTAGGCTTGCATATTGACGCAGTGTTACACGGGCTCTCCATTATTAAAGTTCGATAATATTTCAGCTCGGAGTAGATGCTACGGACGCAAAAGAAATTGTTCTATATTTCATATAATCTGTGGGGGATAATTTTGGCGGTATAAGTGACAGCTTTCTGGACAAGCGCGTGACCTTCACGGTCGACACGGTTGCCAAGTTAATGCCTTATTTGGCATAATGCTATTAGTGGCGCGTGTTGATTGTAATTTTAGACTGCCGCATAACGCGTGGGTTATATATTCCCACCGAGCATTTAAAAGTAGATTCTAACTGATTTAAATCATTTCGATAATGAGTCGTTTTAGCGCTTGATTTGGTGCATCCGGTAGTATGACATCATAATTTTCTAGTACTTTGTCACAAATAGGGACGCTGTTGGCAACATAGTATGTTAGGCCGGCGCGATGTTAATTCTGCTAGCCTCGTCATTTTCGGAGCAAGCCAATTTAGTCTTTATGTGATCTTGAAGGAACCAGTAGGTTTCAGTGCCGAGCTCTCGAAATTGGGAATTTTCGTTGAGATACTGATATTTAGTGTGAAATATACAGTGCCCTAGTTAGGGGATTATTCAACGAAGTCCTCGAGCAGGATTGTGGTCGTCGATGGTTTCTTGTCTGATGGATGATTGTAGATGAAGGAAGATTTGTAGTTTCGACCACCTGCACCCACGTTTGGGGATTTGATTTTCGAGAGCTGCCACACACTTGAACCCCGTTTAACATCTAAAGGTATGTTGTTTGAGTAATTTTGATACAGATATTGTTTTGATCTGTTATTTGTTGAGGTTCCGTACCTGTTTCCTTCATATTTTGGCTTGATCACCGTGCTAATTTGCCCTATTTGTTTCAGGGGTTTCTATTTTTGGATTTCTGTTTCTGGATTTTTGGATTTCTATTTTTGGATTTTATTTTGGTATCATTGGTTATGGGCCTTCCATTGTCCTCTTACGATCCGGTTTCCTACCTGGGTTTCCAGACTGCATACTGAGACTCCTCCGACAACACGTTGTTTCGGAGTAACCATCAATTGACTGCGTGTCTCGCTGTCTGATCCAAGCCTCAACGCATACGGAGTGTGTCTTCTCAACCTTGACGCTCCAGTGATTCGGCGAACACCTAGATCCTGGATGAACTTACTGTTGGCTTGATAACGTATCAGATAAGTCTTAATTTAGGATATTATTTAGAGTATTTTGGGACTTTTATTTTAGTTCATTTTATTATTGTGTTTTATTTGATTGGTGATTTAGGGCTACTTAAATTAAAGTTTCGGATGAATTTGCTTAATGAAAGTATTAATGATTTGACTTAATTTAAAATATAGGCACCTTCAAGTTATTTGGGAGTAGCGAATTATTCTCAATAGTTAGCATAGGTATACTGGATTATCCAGCTAATCCGGATAGTTTTGGCGAGTTATTAACTCATAGTAGTCTTGATCGCGTGTTTTACTCCTTTTCAGCGTCGTATAATATAAATAGCTTTGAAACTGTTCGCGTAATCATATAGGTTTACCTCTGGTACGGATACCATTTAATAGGTGAATATTATACTTACATGAATCTAGTACATTTGAACTAGCACGTTAACTTCTCGCTTATTGATTAGAGTTATTTAGAGTGTAGAAGTAGAAGAAGTTATCATATTTTTGTACCGCATAGGTTGATAACACCAATCAAGAACATGTAAACGACACGTGATCACGTATTCGTATTTATAGGGCGCCGTAGATATAACATAAAGTACTATTTAACATTAAACCGTTACTTTTAATATTCCATCTTTAGCATACATTGATATATTAATTGTCATAGCTACATATACAAGAAATTCTTCTTGTAGCAATTATTTTTCTTATTTAATTCAACAGTATAGTCACCAATACGGAATATACACTTGTTATTTTTGTTTAATTGGGGTGATATTTCTTTTTGTTTCCCCTTCCAAGTTTTTCAATAGGTTACAGCGGGGAGAAGATCAATTCGTGGTTATTGGTCGAATCTCACTAAAGATCCAGCATCAGGGCATGGCGATAAGTTAACCGCGTGGCGCTCAGGCATTATAACTCATTACGACCCTTCTCCACTGTCTAAAAGCTGGGGGCCGCCATTGTTCCTGCACTAAAGGCTGTACCACCGATTGTGATCTTGGAGATTATTGTGAAGTTGGAGATTATTGTAAACTTGTATATTTATGTAAATTAGGTTTGTATTTGTTTAGGAACTGAGCGTTACACAATGATCAGGTGTACAAAGATGCCTCCCAAATTGCCAATGTTTTTTGCACATATTTGTCTACTGGCATTCAGGACAAACTTCTAGGTCATTTTCAGTGCACCACCAGCAAAACCCCAATTACAAAGAGTATCTTTATTGATCCAATTACGTCCGATGAAGTTACATCTGTAATCAAAGCCCTCCCAAACAAAAATTCCTCTGGTCTTGACGGCATTCCCATAAAATTAATCAAATCAATTAATTATGTTATCTCTCACATCTTGGTTGAACTGTACAATTTATCAATTTTCACAGGGAAATTTCCACAAAGACTGAAAATTGCATCCGTTACCCCTATCTTTAAAAAGGGTGATCCTGAAAATGTTGAAAACTACCGCCCAATTTCCATCTTAAGCATATTTTCCAAAGTTTTTGAAAAGATACTTTATGGCAGGCTTCTCTTATTTTTAAACCAAAATACTATACTCTCTAGTCGGCAGTATGGCTTCCGTCCAGGATTCTCGACTGCTTTGGGGTGCACGGGCCTACTGCAGCATGTTTACAATAAACAAGATAACAACGAGATTGTGATTGTGTTTTTCTTTGACTTTACTAAAGCATTTGATGTCGTTAATAAAGACTTTGTGGTGAAAAAAATCGAAAAACTGGGAATAAGAGGCTTTTTCAAACATCTTATAAAATAATTTCTGTCAAATCGTAAGATGGCAGTTAAATTTAAAAATTTTCTTTCTGACATTAAAGATTTAGATCTGGGCACTTCACAGGGCAGTATTCTGGCGCCTCTAATTTTCCTACTCTTTGTACATGACCTTCCTGAACATATCACCAAGGGCATGGTTTTTCAATACTGTGATGATACCACGATAGTTGTGTCAAATAGGTGTTGCCATGTTCTGCTTGAAGATGTAAAGATCATACTCTCTGAATTAGCCGAATGGTGCAATAGTAACAATATTATGATTAACTGTAGTAAAACAGCCTGCCTGGAGATCTCAACTGTTAGGCAACTACCACTTAACCTGTCATTTGATTTTGGCGGTCACATCGTTAGAACTGAAAAAACAGCCACATTTTTGGGTATTACGATCGATAGTCAATTGTCCTGGTGCCAGCATATTGAGTCCGTATGCTCAAAGCTCGGCAAAAATTTTTTCATGTTAAGCTCCTTCAAAAACTCACTTAATAGAAAGGCTTTGCTCAATGTTTATTATTCTTTACCTTATTCAAGAATGTCATACAATATTGTTGTATGGGGACAGGCTTATGATGTCGAGAGGGTACTCATTGCACAGAAACGAATCCTCCGACTGATGTTCGACCTACCCTTTCTCGCTAGTTGCAGGGACACTTTTAAAAAATATAAAATACTTACTGTAGTTTCCATTTATCTACTTAATATTTTAACATACGTTCATAAAAATAGATCGAACTTTGTTGTTAATGGAGATTTTCATGATTATGCCACAAGATACCAGGACAAATTCTGTATTCAGCGACACAACCACGAATATTTCAAAAAATCCCCAATTTTTGCTGGCCTACGTTTATACAATCCTCTTCCTCAGGATTTGAAAAGGTTATCGGAGAGAAAATTCAAAAGACTATTACAAAAAATTATGCCTTGGTGCTTTTTACTCCATTTCGGAGTTTTTAAACCATTTTAACTAAAATATTATTTGGGTTACTGTTGCACGCTGACTTCGTTTGATTTATTTGTTTGTTGATTCTTTATGTTATGTTACTTAAATATTATTGTGTTTAGTATACTTTCCTATACACATATATGCAAGGTAATAATGTGACATATTTTAATTATTGTATTTTTGATCACTTTTTTATTGTAACTTTCTTTTTGACTTGTTCCTTTCCACTGTAACTTTGTAGTGCTCGGAATCAAATAAATATATATCTATCTATCTATCTTCATAGACCCAAAGTAGTGACGCGTTTGGGTTAGTTTGGGTTAGTCGAACTGATAGAGTAGTGTACCCAGGAGAGCGAGTCCTTCCAGAGTGTTGCGCGTAAAACCTTTTTAAATTAGTTAGCGATATAAAATAGCTAACCCTTAAGGATGCTGCCAGCGCAACATGTGCTCACACTGCTCATCGGCGTGAGGTCGTGACTTAAACAAACACTTGGAAAAGAATGCTTGTATTCTGAGGCTGTAATGGTAGGGAACGTCTTAGGTATTTAACTCATTTAACATTAATTTACAAGCAAAATTTTGGTGCCCAACGTGGGGGACAGAACTTACGTTAAACAGCTTTTTAGACAGCTTTTGTTTAGATTGCTTTTTGGACAGCTTTTTAGACAAGTTAAGCCACGCCCTTAAATATATCATAGGCTAAGTAGTCGAAAACATCACGGATTTCGCGCGATTAACCTCCATCGGTGTTGGCAGCTAGTGAACTGGCTATCTCTAATGCAAAATCTTATTTCATGGCGAGAGAGCATCCTCAGTGTGGACCGGTTGAAAACCGCAGGGCAATTTAGCAAGGTTACATTATAGGGTTATGTAACACACTCATCCTTATGTCTATATCTTTAGAATAGAAAAGAATAAGGAAGGAGAGAGCCCTACCGTAGGAAATAAATTACTTTCTCTGTGAGGACTCACTCCTACGGATATACTACTTGATAGTTCTATGAGTGAGAGAATTCTCACAGTTAAATATAAAATTTTATATCTTTCATGGGTATTAAAATTGTTACTTTTTGGGATGCAGCATTATTTTGTAGTATATCTTTTAAAATGCGTGCTTTGATGAAACTTTTGTTGAATTATCAGTTTTGCTCGTCCTATAGAGACAAAAGTTTGAAATTTATATACACAGGGTGTCAATTTGGAAACATCACCTGTGGCAGTGATAACGGAATTTAATTTTAGAAGAACCTGTCATGGGAGAATTATGATACATGCGTCGATAATAAGCATAAATTCGATTATAAAAATAGCTTATGCTACTCAAATTCTCCTAATGTACATATCGAGGACGGAATTACGATTTAAAAGTTCATAGGAATGAAAAACGCACGCGTACCCCGTTTGACTTGTGCGTTCCTAATAAATAACCATTGGGATGATTTACGGTCCAGTTTAGTGAAGGCTCGCCGCTTTATTACCCGCAAAATTACAACTCTGCGTAATTAATAATTTTAATGGGGTATTTAACGTTGGGCCGATCATTTGTTATTTTGACAGTGACCATTTTTTTACGCTTCTCCAAATTTGTTATTACGCATCTCCTTGTTGCTTCGAGCTCTGCTCCGCCACCGTCGTATATTTGGGACATGATGACTAAAGCCTGGACTTGACTAACCTAAACTAAATGAGGTGTAGTAAATCCCACTCGATTCAGATCTTACTTACTTAGACGACAAATAAAAATAATTAATTGTCCACAAACAATCAGAATCAAGTATAGTATCAGAAAGTAAGCAATATTTATGTCACTTTAAAAACACTAGTCGTTTGATTTCAACCAGAGTCATTAATTTATAGTACAGGTAAATTTTTCATTTAGTGTAAACAAGCTAGTAGTTTAGATTGTTGGCTACAGTCCCTCGTTCCCCGGGGCAAACTCACATCTAAAAACCAGTGACGTTCTACAGGCACTCGCGTGGGCTACCTGATATTATGAGCTCATTTTTCATAGGGTAGCTCCATTTCAACATGCTCATGATGCAGCTATTTTAATATTTGTCATGCTACATGTAATTAAAGGATATTTCGCTTTTCAATTGAATATTTTCTATGAATTTAAGAAAACACTTGGTATACTAGACGATCAATACGTTATTACATAAAACATTCACGACTTTAATGCTAGATGTTGGTTGTTCTATTTGCTGGATATCGTAGGAGTCATGTTGCTTAGGTAGGATCGTTCTACGGAGGTCAGGCGAAATGATAGACCCTTTGGTAAAGATAATAACAATGCTTATTGTGAAAGACTTAATAAATTTAAACTTTATATGATAATTATAATGCGCATGTCTTTTACTTGAATTGTTTATTAGTCTTGGTTACTGATTATGCATTTAATGCGAACATTCCACAGCTTTCAAAGAACTATAGAACAAATTATTTACACCCTAATTAACTAAAAAATAAAGTACGTTCCATAAAAGCTTTTAAGTAAAATTATTCTTAACAAGAGAATGGTTACAAATTTCTCGCGGCAACTTTTAAAAGACACCACTTTGTCTCTCCGTAATAAAGCGCCATTAAATAGTGAATAAAAAGGATACACCGCTTTCTGAAAACAATCTCTTATCTAGGGCACACATGCGACACTCCTATATAATATTTCAGCTACATTATTCTAATACATGATATATGAGCTTCAGTCACTTTCTGAACCAGGCTGTGCTTATTTATTGCGACGAGTAGATGAAAAACGATCGGGGAAATATCGAATAAATATTCCGCACCGTTGCACTAGCTAATAATAGTAAGAAGTATGCAGCAACCATATAATCGACATCACTTTGTCAAATTAAAATGGAGATATCGACAATAAACTACGGATA
>MU192354.1:0-25494 GCA_016904865.1 Pissodes strobi
ACATTCTCATTCATTTCGCATTTCGCAAATATTCCCTTACCAATCTAAGGACTAAATTTAGGTGTGTTACTTTTTTGCTTTGCTTCTGTACCGTAAGGTGGGTCTACTTCCACTGCAACATTTTTTAATTTCTTTCGTCCATAACTTTTTAACTTTTTCTTCAAATTTGACCAAATTAGTGTCAAAAATTTAGTCTTGTGGTCTAGTACCCGTTTATGATAGAAAATTTAAGCAAACTTTATATGTTTACTTCTTTTAAATTGGGTGTTGCAAGTTTTACCTTGGTGGGGGATACTTGCAATATACATGTATTTTCAGTAATATTTGCTCTTAGAAGCGCGCTATATATTTACTTGCAACAAGAAATATGAAAAAATATTTATTTGGGGGGATTTTAAATTAAAAAATGCATGGCTTAGCTTTTTATTCAAAATTGCAAAAGCAAATAATAGTTTTTCTTATTGAAACATATTAATGTATAAACTGATCATTTTAAAAAGCAACAAATTAGGAACCCAGAACTAATATTACAAAAAAAACTATCTAGAACATGTTAAGCGAGTTGTCTAATCTCCATTAGCCATTTCTTGCCGCCCTGTATAATTGTTCTCCAACCAAAATAAACTTAATAATTTTAAACAAGCATCATTGACGTACTGGGTCTGCTGAGACCGCATCCTAGCTGTACGTTGACCCAGAAAAATGTACCGCAGCACATTACACAACGAAGGAGATCACTGTGTGTAACAATTCAATAATAACATACCATCATTTTTGTATGCATGTACATTATGTTTCATAGTATTTAGATTAGGAACTTTTTTGTATAAGTACAAATCAAATTGTTAATAAAATCAGTATAAACCCAGAGCTGTTTGACTCAACTACTCCCTTTGAAACCATTGAAAGGCTAATTAATCTACATGTCTAAAAAATGCCCTACTACAGTCTACAGTAAATTAATCTATCAAGGGCTGCCTAGACATGAGTTTTGAACGCGCTGGAAATGTATAAATTCCTCGCTCTGATTTTGGTACGAGTGGCTTCTTTTTTACTTGATTTACATCGACGATCGACAAAGCATCCATTTCTGGATATTTTAAGCTATTTTTAAGCATTTTCGTACCTACAGACTTTCTTATAAATTTGCGATACAACATAATATCATTCTTTTTACGTAAATTCCTGAATTTGATCAACATACATTACAGCTTGACATCTCTTCGTTTCAGGAACAAATTTAACCAATGCTTGGTTGCTTGGTTCAAAATCAAAATCGTTCCAATTGTCGGAAAGTCCAAGAGCGAGGTGTCGATGTCGCCTTGTGAAGTGCTGGGTCTCGGAGACTTTGTTTTATTTTTTAGTTATCATTTTCAAAATCTATTACATTTGTTGCTTTGTTATTCCCGTTATCGTCAGATGATAAGTCATTGCCTTCCGTAGTTGAACGGAAAGACACACTTTTTCCTGCAATGAAATATAATATCTTTTTGCGTTTAATCTGCTTATTTTCATAAGGAAAGCGGGTCTGTCTCAACAAGTCCGCAAAAGTATTGTTCAGTGCTTTTAGATTTAAAGGTGGTTGGGACCAACCTGACAGCCGCTTTAGCACTTCTTCTCTATTCAGAGGATAGATCCCTGTGACTCTGAATCCTACCACCAAATTATCAAGTATCAGTTTTTCAAGAGTTTGCCTTAATAATCAAGGAAATTGATCCTTTGGAATACAACCTTTGTTATTCCCTATCATAAAATTTCATAAATTTGAAGAAATATAATTATATCAAAGTCACTGGATTTTACGTCCTTCTGTAAAAACCGATTTCTAGCAGGCCCGTTAGGTGGACTTTGACATAAACGAAAATTAATATTGATTTTTGACAAGCTTTTTCTCCATAATTCGACCCAACAATTTAGGTCCCAGAATTAAGGGCAATATGTAAACAAATGAAAATTGCGAAAAAAAAAGAAAGACGGCGGCATGCAATACTAGATCTTGGTCTTGCATAAGTCTTGCACTGCTCGGTCTTGGTCTTGGTCTTGCAGACCTGGAGCTGGTCTTGGTATTGATCCTGCTTTTTCTGCAAGACCAAGACGCTAAACCAAGACAAGTATCGCTCATCACTAGTGGTAATATATGCCCTGCAGCTGATCCACTCATCATGCCTTGGACGAATTCATATATCTTTCACTATAACGAGCTCCTCGTTTCACAATAACTTTTTGACGACCAGGGTCAGCAGAAAAATTAGTCTCGTCATAGTTAATAATATTTTGAGGAGGTACATTTTCGGGACTATTCTCAAACTCGATAAAAGCAGTGGTCATTTCTCTGGACACTTGAGCTCTGGAGCGCTTTATATTCTCACATATTCCTGCAGAGCTAAAATTATTAATTTTTTCTTAAAATTAAATAGGTTAATTGGTTAGTTACAGCCTACCTTAGATTTGTGCCTATTTAAAAAATGTCTAAGCCTGGCAAATTATTTCTTCCAAAGCGCTTCTCCTGAATACTTTTGCGATCCAAGTAATGATTAACTGTTACCCGTATGTCATATGGGGTTAAGGGAAATCCCCACTGTGCAGCTAAATGAATATTATTAACAAATGTTTCATCCTTTTCCTTATGAAATATAGGCTGCCTCCCAGGATTTAGTGGAAACATATTTCTCCTTTTTCTTGAAAGCGTTTCTCATGGATGCTTCCCGAATCTCTGATCCAACTTCGAAAGCCCTCAGAGCATTTTGTAATGTTTCGTTGGAATAATTTCTGTAAGGTCTACTCCCTAATTGTTTTTTTATATTTTAGTGGCATGTTGCAAGTTACCAGCTTTTGGACCTGCAATTAAAAATATATTTTGTGACAAAAACTTTCCAACTTCGCACAAAACTTGATACGCATCGTTTTACTTTAAACATCTATTTTTTTATGTTCGGCACACACACAAAAGGAAAATCCTACGCCACTCAACGAGCAGTGCGTGTGCGGATAAGATGGTGGACGTTGGACTTGAAGCGCTGTAGGTTGTAGTTTTCGGGAAAGAAGTTACTCGGAAGTCTATTCAAAGGAGTCCCGCAACAGGGACGTCCTAGGTGTTCACAACTGAATCGTATGTTGATAAACAGCTTGTGTCTGATAGGTGTTTCTATTTGGTACCACTCTGGGTGGAATCATTAGTGCCAGCTCGTTCGAACCGTAGTGGTACCGATAATAAAGAGATAGGTCCGCCACTTTTCTTCGATGTTCAAAGTTATCAAGGCCATTAGTCAACTCTGGTTTATCCACAAGATGAAATGCTCTCTTCTGTGTAAAGTCCAATATCTTGAGCAAGTGTTTGGGTGCCGAGCTCCACACATGGGAACAGTATTCCAGAGATGGGTCTTATAGAGCATTAAGAGCTGAAGACATGTATACAATTGTTTTGCTCTTTAGAGTGCTCCTACCTTTTTTGCTGCTGCCTTGGCGATTTTGGTGACGTCATTACGCCAAGACATGTTGTTTTCTACGTTGATGCCCATACATGAAGCCAGAGTCAGTATTTGCCTTGTCATTGCTAAGTCAGTTCCTGCAATGTGTGCTTTTTTTGAAAAGACAACTGCTTGGGTCTCTCCTGGGTTAAACTGGACATTATTTTCCACACGCCATGCCATTCAACGATGGCGTTCATATCCTCATTGATCACAGCAATCCGATTTTCTCGCTCGTGTTGGGAACGAGCTACGGTCATTGAAGTTCGCGACATGAATGAGAATATAAAAGTGCTGTCGTCTGAAAAGCTGTAAATAGAATTGTTTGTCCTATCTAAGAGATCGGTGATATAGAGCAGGAACAGTGTGGGAGATAATATACACCCTTGAGAAACCCCTCATTGATTTTAGATTCCTCCGAGAGATGTCCATCAATACTCGGATGCTTCAATCACTTAAGAAATTGGAAAGCCATAGAATGAGTGCTGGCAGTAGTCCGCATGAGATCAATTTGTTTAACAATCCATCATGCCATACCCTATCAAATTCTTTGGATATGTCGAGAGCCACTGCACGAGATTCGCCGTAGCTCTCGATGGCTTTGGTCCACGGTAAGTCACGAAAGTCAAGAGATCTACTGTTGATCTGTGCTTGCGGAAACCATGCTGGCGAACGCTTATGATGCCTGCCGATTCGAGATATTTTAATAGCTGTTCTTTAATCAGTTTCTCCATGACTTTGGACATGATGAGAACTAAGGCAATTGGACGGTAGTTATTTGGAATCGTTTTTTTACCTTTCTTCGGGATTGGTTGCACTTGAGTGCATTTCCAGCTAGAAGGAAATCATGCAGTTCTGTATGATAGGGTGAACAGCCTGGGAACTGGATCACAAAGGCATTGTGGTGGAACATGAACCAGATGTCATTTCACGCCACCTAAGCCAATGTGGTGGTATTTCACCGGGCGATGCGGGTGGACCACATCTACCACTTATGAACCACAACTACCACTTATATACACATCATATCTAAATTTGATGCAAATCATACTGAAAATAGAGTCTGGGCAAGAAGAGTTATATAAGAATAATTTAGAGCACTTACCGACGATAACGGTCAACCTCGCGAAATTGGACCAATGCTATGTTTTGCTGCTAGATACGCTGCACACATTGACACATTAAGCGACTGCTCCGTACTAAACGTAAACATAATACCCTACTATTTTAGAATGTCTAATATTTCACTTCAGGCATGGCCTTCCGCTCGCTTCGCTCGCTACGGGAGTGCAACCAACGAAACATAACCAAAACTAAGCGCGCCATATCATAGGCACAGGATCTGACCACTGCATTACCAGAGTACTTGAAAGCAATGCATTGTACCGTAAAAACTGGGGGAAACTAGCATTTCAAATTTGCGTCACGCCTTCAACGATACCGGCGCGTTCTGATTGGCTGTGTGTGTTGGTAAATTAGGGTATTCTAACGTAAAAATGCTCGCAGTTGAGATGCGACTTAGCCTAGGATAGTAAGAAAGACTGATTTCGTCTCGGTAAATATTGTTTGCAAATTATAGCACTGTTGCAAGTAGACCCACCTTACGGTAGCTTAAAGTAAATTATTATTAGTGACTAAATAATTTAACCAATAGCTACTATTTCATACCTCTTCGATTATCTCCTTTAATCTGATTAATATTCGTAAACTAAGTTTGAATCTATCGATATATTTTGTTTTGTTAATCATTCCATGTCAGCATTTTAAGATCAGCATTTCATTCGATTTTCTTCATTTTATGTTTTGTACCAGTGTAGATCCTAATGATACATTATTTAAACAATTTTTCTTATATTTTATATTATTATTCCTATTGTTCTCGTTACTATATTGCTATATTATTTCAAGCTTGATCTGGAATATTTTGTATTCTCAAAGCAGTTTATTTACCTTTTCTGTATGGATTCGTTGCTCTTTTATCTGTAATTGTTTCGACGCTTGAAGGGGCTCAAGACAAACTGGTATTGAGGTTAATTCGCTTGCAAAATAATATTACATTTAGACCATTTGTGTGTTATTGTGTTGTCAAAAATGCGATTTCACAAACCTTCACGTATGAGATACGGCTTCGCTAAGGTTACTTATGGCATAACATTATACAAAACTGCTGCGCGAGTATTTCTTTCAATACATTCTCGGCAAAATACAAAAGCTTTATAAGTGTCAGAATCCCGAGTTTAAGAAAAATCTACGCCATAACTTAAAGTTATTCTCATCTTCAGTCCAACAGTCTAGGAAGCTATTTTTATCCCTTATATAAAGAGTAATATCTTATTTTGGGTATCTGTGATAAATAGCAAGCATTCGACCTGAAACTAAGGGCATCAGATACCCATTTGTAAACGTTTATCTTCTTATGACGTTGATAGCTTCTCCTAACGTCCAATAAGGAAAAGTACTAAAACAATAAAATCAAAATATACAGAGTGCCACAAATTCAGGTCGATGTATGGGGATAGCGAAAACTGTAAGAGATACGAAGATGTTTAAATGGTGGCAAAGTTACACAACTGAACGTCGCGTCCTTTTCAAAATTAAGATATTGGAATACTCGGAAGATTTTATTTATTTGTAGCTTTACTTTTTAAGTTTATAAGAAATAAATGACATTTATTTCTAAAAGAACTGTTTTGAGCTTCATAAGATGCCGCAATTCGTTTTTAAATCCACCGTTTCACATTTTCTGTACCGACGTGACCGACGCGACGGCGACGTCACGTTGCCCTTCTTAAATACGAGCCTGGTCTATTTTTATGTCATTTTGACACATTTTTAAGCATAAAACGGAAACACATTTTGTTAAACTTGTATATCAATGTCTTGTCACTTAAAGTTATCTTCAATGATTTTATAGGTTTTTTAATACGTTCGTGTTAACGACATTTTATTGAAAACATTGAGTTTAAAAACTAAATTATTGTAATTAATTAACTAATTATATCTGTCTAATTTATAGTACAATAGAAATATTTACATGTATTTCTCAACTTCAATGAATACTAAAATATTAACAAACTAAAATAATATTAAAAGGAAGAAAAATAAAAAAGAAAAATATTAGCACCACAAAAATATATAAATGATCAAATAAATTGTTCATATTTATGTATTGAAATTCCTTTCGATATGCTTTTTTTCATTGTTCTATTAATTTTTTTTATGGTAGTGGCACACACAATAAGCGGAGATCGTATGGCGCTCGACGAGCGGTGTGTGTGCGAAGATGTTGATTGACAGGGTTCTTGAATAGTTGTAGGTTGTAATTAGGAGGAAAGATATGTCCTGGGAGTGAGTTCCACAGTGATGCAGTGCGCCAGACAAAGGAGTTCTTGTAAAGCGATGTTCTAGGTGTATCCAGTTGTACGACGAACTGGTGCGCTCTTGCCGTCTGTCGTGACAGTGTGACAGGCGTTGCCAGGGGCGGAATGAGGCGGGCCAAATCCTGGGAACATCTGCCGTGAAAGTATCTATTTATTTATTTATTTATTTATTTATTTATTTATTTATTTATTTATTTATCTACGGTACAAGCCATTTTTCTATACAAATAACAAAGTTACACTATAAAAAACATAATAATCATTATCATCATACAATAAAATACAAAAAGCTAACAAAAATCACAATTTACAAATATATCACCATATTACTTAACAAAGCCATAACACCTCATATAGAACGAACACTAATCATTAAGATCACATATAATTTTATTCAATTTAGTTTTAAATGATGCTCTAGTGGTACCAAAAATATCAACCTCAGGATGATCGTGGAGAATGTCATTAGCAGTCCTCAGCATGCGAGTTATGGGACCATTCTTACCATAATTTGTGGGATGAAATGGAACCAAGAAAACATCAGTATGTCTACCCCTTCTTGATGTTGAATTAAATGGAACCAACGACAACAACTCAGAAGGCTTAATGCTGCCCTCAATGATTTTATGCAAGAAGCAAACATCGGCCCTTAATCGACGTGAATAGAGACTTGACAGATTTAGAGCGTGAAGAATATCTTGATACTCATATTCCTCCCTAACATATCCACAGCGAAAAGCCACCACTCTAAGGAACTTTTTCTGTACCCCTTTCAATTTCCTCGTTCCAAAGATCGTAACAGGGAGACCACGCCACAGAACAGTACTCCAGGACTGAGCGGACAAAACATGAGTAAAGCTTAGTAAATGTTGAGATTGACAAATCAACCGACAGGCGCTGAATAAACCCCAGCATCCTGTAAGTCCGTGACACAATATTCTGAATATGAGAACTAAATGTTAATTTTGTATCAAATGTCACTCCACGGTACATGATGGAAGGCTTACATCATTCAGCCTGTAATCAAAGACAATAGGTACTATTGATCGTGTGAAGGAAATTTTGTAACACTTTGATATATTGATCCCCATCCCATTAAGGTTACACCAGTAAGAAATACTATTCAAATCATCCTGAATACATTCTGCATCCCTAGCAGATGCAACCGACGCAAAAAGCTTTATATCATCTGCGAACATTAGGAATTTACATTTTTTTATGCAGGGTACTAGGTCCAACAAGAAGATTGAAAAAGGATCGGACCACAATGCGAACCTTGAGGTACCCCAGAAGGGACCTCAATCTCACCGGAAACCCTTCCGCACTTCACAGACTGCACCCTGCCACCGATAAAGTCTGCCAACCAACGCAAGACAGGTCCCCAACACCCAATTTTCCCAATTTATCAAGCAGCAATGAATGATTTACCCGATCGAAGGCTTTAGAAAAGTCCAAAAATAAAAGGTCCACCTGCATCCCATTTTCCATGCCATCACCAATAAATCTCTCATAGAGGACCAGATTTGTTGATGTAGATCTTCCACCAAAAATCCATGTTACTGTTCATTGATCACACCTTCAAAGTCCCAATATAGTTCCTTACTCACCAGCAAGTCCAGCATCTTGGGTATGTCCGATTGCGGTTTCAAGAAACAGTTTTTCCAAAACGGCGAAAATTCACCCAGTTTCAACGACTTACTGAACAGGATGTGAAGCAGGACAGCCAATGTGAATTGGCACTTTCTGAGAAAAAATGCAGGGATACCATCAGGGCCACAGGAAAGGCGATAGGGTAGGGAACCAATAACATCAAACACCTCAGGAAAGGAAAAACCATAGGCAGATATAGAAACCCTCTCCGAGAGGTTATTCTCAGGGATTACATCTACATCATCCCGGGTGTAAACTGTAGAGAAAAAAGATGCAAATAGACTCACCATCTCTGATGCACTACCACTGCTCAAATCATTATATTGAACATGCAAGGGAACACCATGATCATTCTTTCTATCCTTTACAAATGACCAGAGTTTGCTGGGGTCGGTAGATATATTATTTTCGATGTTGTTGATATAATTCTGATAGCAGAGACTGCGTACCTTCCTACAATGGCTTGTCACATCACAAAATTCCTGATACAGGTTTAGGTCACCAGTTCTGCGATATTCCACATGTAGAGCCTTCTTCTGTATAACAAGACTACGCAGCTCAGCATTAAACCACCTTGGAAATGTAGAAACCCTGTACCTTTTTATTGGCACATATGCATCAATGATATCATAAAGGATGCTATAAAAAACCGATACTGCATCATTCATACCAGCCTCCTCCAGAAGTTCAGCCCATTAAACCCCAGCAAGACAATCATTAATTAAGACTAAATCACAGTTTTTAAAATCATAATAAAATTCCTCATAGACAGGATTCTCAATGGGATTGTTCAAATGTATGTCAAAGGATATGGCTTCATGATGAATACTATTAGGCAGCAAAAGATCAGGTGCCCTACATGTGACAATATATCTGAGGTTGGTAAATAAAAGATCAAGAGCAACATTTCGACTATTGACAACACCATTACATTGAAACATATTAAAATAGCTATAACACTGTGCTAACGTAACACCAGGGGAATGGGGCGGTGCTTGCACTGCTAAGCCCAATTCATCATTTCCCCAAGAGCAATAAGGCACATTAAAATCACCTAACACAATCAACTTACAATTAGGATACAATATACAAATCTGTTCAATAACGTCACAGTGATCAACATATAAATCAGGACTAGAATTAGGTGGTATATACACACAACCAATTATAAGCAATTTAGAATCAATACTTATTGATACATATATATGTTCAACCTTTGAATTGCGTGAGATAACTATTCTGTCAGCATTAAGACATTTCTTAGTGGCAATTAGCACTCCTCCCCTTCTCATATCATTATTAGTGATCTCACACCTATCCAATCTAAAGATATCAAAATCATTGAAACCAAGTTCGCTATCCAAAAATGACTTATTCAGCCATGTCTCCGAAAGCAATATAATATTATGCAAGCTTGTATTTACTGCTTGTTGCAACTGTAAGATTTTGGTCCTTAGACCACCCGTGTTTTGGTAATAAACCATCAAATTTATATATAGCCCCCTCGCGCTGACGTGAGAGGCTCTGGAAAATTTCGAGTTTCAACTTTACTCTCGAAAAACCTCCTCACTACAACTCCAGTAGGCCAGATATCAGGAGACATAACTTTACTCCTAACATTGAAGTTAACAGTCAACCTAAAAGATTGCGTGAAACCTCCAAATGGAAGACTCTCAACCTCAATATCAGTAATCTCAGGGCAAAATTTTTTAACATAGCTTTCAATAAAATCAGATGTTCCACCTCTTTTAATCCTACCTACATAAATATCAGCCTTCGATGGCAATGTTTTAGATTTTTGAGGTGCCGCAAAGTTATCCTTATCTAAAAAAGTCCCATTTCCTAAGATAATATTCCGTTTGTTATTGTTATGATTGTGATTGTTGTTCCGGCGGCGATCACGTTTATAGGTTACCGTCACAAATTTCTCGTCATCGACGTCATTCTTCTTCTCAGTTTGGCCAACTTGGGCTGTGCTACGCTCTGTAGCAACACTAGCAACTTCCGCTCGTTCATTTGGCGTCGGTGTTACTCCCGACGACCCCGGTGTTACATCAAGCTGATTATCGATCGGATTATCACCCAGTTCAACTTCTGGCAACACTGTCGCTTTATCGGCGCTTGTCAGATTTTTGGACCCATGTTGTTGGACCCCTTTTTTGGTGAAATGGTAGACATTGCTCCCCTTACCCCGCCAATCGGAATTTTAGAGGTTAATTGGTCAAATTTACTGCTTAATTCGTCAATCCTATTAATTAAACTCTCCTGGCTATCCATCAGTTTCAAAATAACCAAGTTAAGCGTCTCATTGGTCTTTAGTAGCTGCTTCTGGTCAATTCTTGCTTGGCTGCAATCATCCTCCATTGTATCATTCCCACATAAAGGCGAACCATCGTCGGCGCAATCAGGACATAAAATCAGGTTGTACCCAATGACTTTTATGTTTTTTATACTAACCGCACATGCAGCATGATAAAATGATTCACATACTGTACACTTTAAGACACCCCTTGTCGGTCTACTACAAGATTTACACGTAAAACCGCCGTCGCTCGATTCAATACGTTTACGCGTCGCGGCCATCTGTAAAACATGGACATTTTGCCCACATGTCTGCGGTGTTCCAGACTATCCAGATTCCGGGTCAACTACGGGTCTCCGACAAGATGCACAGCTCTCTTCTGAATTGAATCCAGCAGCTTTAGGGTGTGCTTTGGTGCGGCACCCTAGATGTGTGAGCAATATTCTAAGCACAGTTTTATTTGCGCTTTTACACAGTTTTTTCTTGCGAAATAGTGCACCAAGCTTCTGAGAGGATGATTTTGCGATGTTAGCAACGTGGTCATGCCAGGACATATTGCTGTTGATCGAGACACCCAGCAGTCTGATTGACGACGATGAAGGAATTGTCGATCCTGCCATAACGATGTTCGGGCACGCCGTATTGGCCCTCTTGGTAAACGTGGCTGTTTGGGTCTTTGCTTTATTGAACTGGACCAAATTTATGTCGCCCCAAGTTTGAACTTTCTCCAAGTCTTGATTAATTGATGTAATCTGCTCATGTCTGCGGTGATAAGTCTTAGTCGCTGGTAAAGGTTTTTCTGAGCCAAATTGGGAGGTACAAGGGTACTCTCATCTGCAAAACTGTAAACAGGATTATTCATTTCGGTCAGTAGGTCATTAATATAGATGAGGAACAGAGTTGGTGAAAGTATTGCGCCCTGAGATACGTCCGCGTTAATGGTGAATGTGTCTGAGATGTGTCAATCAACTGCAACTTGCAGAGATCGGTTCTTAACGAAACTGGCAAGCCAGCTGCAGAGAGATGCTGGCAGTCCGAAGGACGGCAGTTTGTTGAGCAGTCCGTCATGCCAAACTCTGTCGAATGCCTTCGAATTATCCAACGCAATCGCTCGAGATTCTCCGTAGTTCTCAATTGCCCTACTCCATATATGAGTGACATAGGCGAATATATCTCCTGTCGATCTCTCTTTGCGAAAGCCGTATTGATTACTCTACTCTCTAAACAATTAAACCCTTAAATTATTCTTAACCTTAAATCATCTAAATTGTTTTATAAACTTTATATTTGAAAGTACTCTTATTTGAACATTTACATTTTTTCTGTGAATGCTAGCAAAAAAAATTAATTCTGCATTTTTTCATTCCAGCATTCCAGTTTGTTAATATTTTAGTTTTTATTCGAGTAAGAAAAAATTAATTTATGTATCTCTATTATGCTGTAAATAAGACAGGTAATATTAGTTAGGTAAATAAAACAATTAGGCTTTTAAATTGAATGCTTATAATAAATTGTTGTTAACAAGGTCATATTAAGAAATCCATAAAATACCCATAAATATGCTTTTAAGTGACACACCATTTGTATACAATTTTAACAAAATGTATTTAGAATTTAGGATTAAAAATGCCTCAAAATGGCGTAAAAAATAAACCCGGTTCGCGTTTAAAAAATCAACATGGAGTCGATACAGAGAGTAGGAGACGTCGGATTTAAAGCAAATTACGGCATCTATAAAAGTTCAAAAAAGTACTTTAAGAAAATGTCATTTATTTTTCAAAAATTTTAAAAATATAGCTACAAATATAATTTAAAAATTTCGATTTTTTTTCAAATATCTTCGAAACATTCGGACTCCCTAAATTTTCAAAACAGGGGTTCTGTTAAGCAGCAGATACCATTATTTAAAAGTCTTTGTATCTCTTATGATTTTCAAGCTCCTCATACATAGTCTCGGATTTGTGACACCCTATATCCCAGTTATATATTAAAATAACCGTAAAAAATAAAACGGAATCTGCAGGGTGAGTCAACGATAGAGTAAAGTCTATTATCTCATTGGTTTTGGGAACTACAGAAAAATGTTGAATACGAAAGTTGTAGGGAATATCGAGATGCACAATTTAGAAATATTTTTAAACATACTGGGTGCTTCAAAAAAGTGTGGCGGATACAACATATATTTTTTTAAATGGAGCATACTATCTATTATTTTATTTTTAAATTCTGTTTAAGATTCAATACATTTTTTATTAATAATGTTATATACCTAAACCTATTAGTTTTTCCAATATTCCAATTTTTATAAAAAAAATCGAATTTTCACTAGTGTAAAAACTTGACAATGGCGCCTTTGTTTTTAAAGGTAGAACATTCATATTTGACGTGAATGCTGTTTAGGGATGAACCAAAAGATACATATAATAAGATTCGAGTAATATGTTACAGGGTGTTCAAAATAGACAAATTCGGATCGCCCATTTTAAATTGAAAAATCTCGATTTTTTTAAATGTATATTATTGTACTTTTTGATAGAATTTACAAAACCATTCAAATTTTATTTAATATGTCCTATACCTATTCTGAATAGTTTGCGATTTATTTTGAATTTTTTAGTTTTAACAGTTACGGTATCGTGAAAAACATAAAGAATGAAAAAGCTATCTTACGCTAGGTCCCTATTTCTAATTATTATGGTGCAATAAATGTTCAAAAAGATGTCCTTCGACTTCGATACACATGTTTAGCCTTTTAACTATATTTTCCTGCACGTTTCTTAGCATAAAAGGTGTTATTGTTTCACACGCAATCCGTATCCTGTTCTCCATATCTTCGGGTGTTGTAGGGGGATTAACATAGACATGATCTTTAATGTATCCCACAAAAAGAAGTCCAGTGGTGTCAAGTCACATGATCGAGGAGGCCATCCGATGAATCCGCCTCTACCAATCAATTTTTGTGGGTAACGATTATTTAAATATTCCCGAACTTCCCGATGGTAATGAGCAGGAGCTCAGTATTGTTGAAACCACATTTCGTTGTTATCAACTTCTTCAAGAAGCTGAGGTAATTCAACTTGCAGAAGTTCTTGATATTATTTCATATGGAAGGGATGGTATTTATATTTTTTGTGGTGCGATTAACTTTTGATAGGAATGTATCACATAAGATCACTACTTGACGGCTACTAACCTGAGGGTTATTTTGAACATGTAGTATAATCTCCAGTTCTTTTTCCTCGCCAGTAGCATTCCGGTTTACCACTTTCCGTTTCTCGTATTCGCTACTAGCATCAAACCGTTCCATTAGGCACTGAAAGAATTGTCTAGTTGGTATGCGCCCATTGGGATACTTTGCTCCATAAACCCTCACTGTCAGAAGACAATTTTTTTCCGCCTCGCCAAGTATATAAATCATATCAATTAGTTAATTTTTAGGAAAATCCATGACTAATTTTAACTTTATACGTCAGATGCACGATAAAAAATTAAATTATTTTCAGTCACTTAAGTGACACGTCAAAATTTGACAATGACTTATTTGTTGTTTTGCCATGTTATAATGTTGCCATGAAAATAAGAATAAAAATGAAAAAAATCAAAATAAATCCCAAAGTTATAAGAATAGCTATAGGACATACTTAATAAAAGTTGAAGGGTATTGTAAAATCTATCAGAAAGAAAAATAATATATAGGGTGTGTCATTTAAAAAAATCAAGATTTTTTCAATTTAAAATGGGTGATACGAATTTGTCTATTTTGAACACCCTGTATCATATAACTCGAATCTTATTATATCTATCTTTTGGTTCATCCCTAAGCAACAATCATACCAAATATGAATGTTCTACCTTCAAAAACAATGGCGCTATTGTCAAGTTCTTACACTGGTGAAAAGTAGATTTTTTTTAGAAAAATTGGAATATTGGGAACAGTAATAGGTTTAGGCATATAACATTCTTAATAAAAAATTTATAAAATCTTACGCAGAATTCAAAAATAAAATAATAAATAGTATCTTCCATTTAAAAATATATATGTTGTATCCGCCAAACTTTTTTGAAGCAACCTGTATGTTTAAAAATATTTTTAAATTGTGCATGTCGACATTCCCTACAACTTATATATTCAACATTTTTCTGTAGTTCTCAAAACCAAGATAATGGACTTTACTCTATCGTTGATTCGCCCTGTATATATTAAATACGTAATAACGTATTACCACAGCTTACCAAACAATCAGCTATCCAACTCTTAACATTTGAACGATATGCGCATTTCCTCGCGCAGGCCGCCATTCTGGGTTAAAATCTATCAAATTCGACAGTGTTGGCTCGTCGCTCGTGGTCGTGTCAGATGAGTTGTTTGTGTTAACCAGTGTCGTAGTTTCAGTTTAGGTATATATATTTTCTAGTTATAGTAATTAACAGTGTACATACGTTCTTGAACAAACTACTTATTTTATAATATCTATCTGTGCTTGTACAGGGTGGCGCATTTTGGATGCATTTACGGGGTTTCTCGGTAATTAGTAAAGATAGAAGGATGCGGTTTTCGCGACACCGGGCTATTTTTTTGTTAAACAAAAGATACCGTAAACACACTTTTCCTAGGCCTCTTCGTTTTTGAGCTACAGGGCGATTTTAAAAATGTTGTATTTTCGGGCACCCCTCGTATCTCGGCTACCTGATAACTTACAGAAAAGATAAAAACGGATACTTATAGTACTTTTTACGTAGAATTCAGTGGCGTGCCCGAAATTTTTGCCGGAGGTACTGTTTTTGAGATATGACCTAAACATATAATTTTTTAAATGGAACACCCTGTATTTTTTTCCGTCATTAAATTACTTAATTTTTTCCCATAAAAATGATATATAACACTTAACATTTTCTATTTTTGGAAATAACAAAAAATTAAAAAATGGCGAATTTAATGTTATATTCTTTTAGTTGGCTATGAATTTTATTTAAAAATTCGAAACAATACTCTATACACTTTATTTTACTGATTGAAAAAATAACATATCAAGAACTAGTTATTTAAATAAAATGAATTATTTTTATTTAAATTTAATAGTCGATAAAGAAACAAAAATCAAGAATTACTTGAATTTATTTAATTATTGATTATAGCTATATTAAGTTAATTAGGTATAACAAAAACAACATTCGGTTACCTCTTATTTTCAAAGTGCAAGCAGTTATTTTCTAGACACCGCCTACAACGTTTTTCGACACTTCGCAATGTATTATATAAATACAATCGTGTTACTTTTCTTAAACTATTCCTAAAACGTACTTGCAGTTCATTAACGTTATTACTTTTAACTCTATATATTTGATTTTTTATAAAACCCCAGAAGGAACAATCTAAAGGCGTCAAGTCAGGTGACCCAGGTGGCCACCTAATAGGACCACTGGTGCCTATCCACTTATCATGACAATATCTGTTTAGAAGATCACCCACCCTCCTTGCATTGTGGCTTGGTGCTCCATCTTGTTGGAAGTAAACGTCATTGATGTCTTGGGTTTCTTCCAAAAGATTTTCTTGTAAAATGTCTATATATCGATCCGATATGAGATTACCATCAAACACAATATAAAAGAATATTCTGCAGTTATACAGAGCACACATAAACATATTAAATTTATAAAGATTGTCATACGCCATTTTTTACTTTTTAAATCACTGCTTTTTTAAAGCTGTCAAAAAATCAAATAACAATTAAATTTAACTTTTGTTTCCAAGGCCTACTTTAATCTTATAATGCCCTTTCAAGCCTAGTTTGTATGCAAGCCGGTGTATTAAAATAACATAGGGTCATATTATGACAATAATATATTTTTAAGTAATTCAAAATTTGTATTGAGTATTGTTTCGAATTTTTAAATACAATTCATAGCCAACTAGAAGAATATAACATTAAGTTCGCCATTTTTAAAATTTTTACCATTTCCAACAATAGAAAATGTTAAGTGTTATATATCATTTTTATGGGAAAAAATAAAGCAATTTAACGACGGAAAAAAATACAGGGTGTTCCATTTAAAAAAATATATGTTTGGGTGATATCTCAAAAACAGTATCTCTGACAAAAATTTCGGGCACGCCACTGAATTCTACGTAAAAAGTACTATAAGCATCCGTTTTTATCTTTTCTGTAAGTTATCAGGTAGCTGAGATACGATGGGTGCCCGAAAATACAACATTTTAAAAATCGCCCTGTAGCTCAAAAACGAAGAGGCCTAGGAAATTTGTGTTTACGGTATCTTTTGTTTAACAAAAAAATAGCCCGGTGTCGCGAAAACCGCATCCTTCTATCTTTACTAATTACCGAGAAACCCCGTAAATGCATCCAAAATGCGCCACCCTGTATATAATAGAAATGGATAAACCGCGAGGTGGACACGTTTGTGCCGCTAAAAACTACAGTGCGAAAAGTTATGAATCTAACAAGAAAATAAGTTTTTTTAGATTTCCCAAAGATGCCATTAGGTAAGTTTTTTTGACAAGCATCTTAAAAATGATGTGCTATTGTAGCCTAGAAATATGTTTCATTAATGTAAGCATAGCTGTTTTTACTGGAATGTAATTAATTTTGAATGTAATACTTCTTACTATGATATTGTTTATCCTTAAATGAAGACTATGTTACAAATTACCTTAAACAAATTAATTGTTTTAGTAGTTATTTGTGTTTTTAGAGCGTAAAGTAACGGATTGCCGCTTGAGAAAGAACATTACCGCGGAGCGCGTTATCCTTTCGAAAATGGCAATCTTACTTCCCGCTCAAAAAATACACAGAACTTTTTCTATAGCCGCATTTTTTAAATTAAATGCACATTTTTCTCTGTACTTAGTCTGAAATTTGCAAATGACATGTCATTTTTCGCATATTATATTCGGGCATATTTAGAGCAGGAGTGCCAGCATCCATTGTAACAAATGCACGACTGTCATTTATTTATACTTTTGGTTGGCGTCACTATTCATAGCACACTCGACGGAAAAAGTGAGAATATTCTTTTCCATGCACGCTTTAGAGCATAAAATAAGGATGCCGCGGCGTTCGTCGATTTTGCGATTTCATTTGAAATTACTAATTAGTTATTTTGCGCACGGCTGTAGAAAAAACAATTATTGTACAGGGTGGCACGTTTAAGAGGGGCCTATAACTTAACTCGAAAACGATGGGGGTTGCAAAAAAAAATTAAGTACAAAAGTTGTTCCTAGTAAAATAATGTTTATTTTTTTATATTTTTTAATTGACACTTTTTTATATACAGGGTGATCAAACAAAGTTATATTTTTTTCAATGAAACACCCAATATTTTATTACATTTTTGGTTCTATTTAAAATTCTAAGCATATTTGATGTATAGCTAGAGTTAGTAGGTACTTTCACAGCTATAAACAGTTAAAAATCGGTACTTTGGTTACTTTTCACCCTGGTATCAAGTATACCATTAGAGATTGAGCAAACTGAATTCCACATTCCTATCTTAACTTTTCAAGAGCTATCTGACGGTACTAACTGGCAGGTGGTACAATGGGTACCAAATAGACGCCACTAAAACTCACCGGATCCTGGCCTATCAGGTGATGGGTCCGCCCACGCGACGTCAGACTTTGACTTTAGAGGCAGGGTTGCCAATCTGTGGGGAATTCCCCAAAACGTGGGGAATTTCAACAGGTGTGGGGATTTTGTGGGGATATAAGCACTGTGGGGATTTTGTAACACTATAAATTATCGACAGAAAAAGCAACATGCTTTATATTTTCACGTGATTTTTTTCATTCATAAAATTAAGTAAACCATTTTTAATTAATTTTTAGCTATTTTAATGAATAGACCGGAAACCATGTTGCGATTATTTTCATTACTTACTCCAAATCCTTTGTTTGTCTGAGCTCCAAATAGTCCAAATCTGACAAAGCTAAAAAAATCATGAGGGATGTGGGGAATTGTGGGGAATCGCGCAAGTTTTTGAGGGGAAAACGGGTCAGAGCAGTTGGCAACTCTGTTTAGAGGTTAGCGGTAAACACAACGTTTTTGTTTACATTTTGTCAAGATGTGTAATTTTAACGATTTCTCCGTGAATTTGCATTATTTATGAATATTTTTAGATAGTTACTTTCTAGAGACATATTTATTTAGTGTGTTCAAGTATTCTCCGAGAAATAGGACTCAAGGAAATACTATTACAACTAGAATAATTTAAGACTGTTTTGGTAAGTTCATTTCTAATGTATAGATTATAGATTTGTTTTCAGATTTAATGCTATTAAAGTAATATTTCAAAATAATTTCAACTACTTACTTAAAAGTTTGTTCGAGTTAATTTATACTAGGTAATAAGTCTACTAATAGTACTGTTTTTTTCTGATTTGCAGGTACAAAGTGGATATAATCTCATATTCTTTGGTGCTTGAAGCAATACATAAAGATGGATATCTTGAAAAAAATATGTCTTAGGCATACCTAGATCTATATAATATCAAGCGAAGACTGTTCTGACAGAATTTCCACCCAGATTGTAATGGATTTAGACCATACAAAGAGACAGTCTCATACAAAAAGGGCATATAGGAAATGAAAACAAGTATCGAAGCTTATAATCAGTCTGCTTGTGAAGAAAGCAGCTGTAGTCATTGACATCTTACATTTTAGTATCTATATATACTTGGAAAGGTAACTAACATTGTTATAATTTATACGTATACATAATCAGAAAATATTTTTGTTACACCTATGTGCTTTGAAAAGTTAATTTTTGTATATATTCTTAAGTAGAATGTATGTATACAGTATTAATTTATTTCAGGATATGCACTTACAGAGATGATATAACCCATAGAACCATCCATAGAAGCACAAACAAATTTTATAAGTGGGAAAAAACATTTGAAATTCCTGTTTTTCACAGAGACGAGGAGGACTAAAATGTCCCTCCAGAAAGCAGCACTCTTTTGCAAGATCTTAGATAAGTAACTTACATGAAGAGAAATTATTTTTATATAGGTGTACCTTCTTTAATATTGTTAAGAAACTATTTATTTTTGTGAGACTTGATTTTTTCATATTATTATGTAATAAAACATCTATTGTGATAATATTGTTAATTATTTTCTGTATTATTTTGACATCAAATTATTATGCACTACAATAAGCATTTTCCCATAACATTTTTTTTAATGAATGGAATGATAATCTAGAGAATATCATTATTGTGTCACGCATATTTTACATGGCACACAAGTGTGGCATAAAATATACCTACCTAGGTAAATCATTATGGAAAAAATACACTAGATATTTTGAAAATCCAATTTAATTTAAGAAATCCGCAGTTTCGATTACAGCTCGTAAGAAGAAACTTACGAGTGATATATCAAATTCACATATTTTTTAAAATAAGAAAAGTACAATATTTACTTAAAAATTTATTTTATAAAAAATATATATTAACTTGTTGACAATGCAACGTACTTATCATAAGTCTCATCATTCAGGGATCTCAAAAAGTTTGAAACTGATTCGATTTCAATTTCCCTTTTCATTCTTTTATCTACTGGTGCTGCACCTTGACTTTCACATCTTTTTTCCCTTTATGAACTTCTCAATTTCTTCGTTATGGTCATTCTTAATATTTGATAGTTGTTCTTCTGCAAGCATTTCAGCAACATCACCTAAAACAAAATTGCTTCCTGTCCATTGCTCATACAAACATACCAAATGTATGTGTTTACACCATAGTTTTTACAGAATACTGTGAGCCCTCACACCTGTAGCGATGAATGCAATCCTTGCATACTTTAAAATATAATGTTTTGCATTCTGTCTCACATAATAATTCATTATAAGAAACATTATTATAATATTCACCTTTTGAAGACTTTATTACCTGAAATTCTCCAAATCCTACCTGTTTTACCTCAGTTCTGTTCATTGTTTCTGCAATTTTGTGTGCTCCTCCTCGTCTATGTGAAAAACAGGAAGTTCAAATGTTTTTTTCCCATTTGTAAAATTTATTTGTGCTGCTGTGGATGGTTCTATGGAGCACATATCCTGCAATAAATTAATACTGTATAAAATACAATAAATATATTCTACTTAATAAGAATACATACAAAAATTAACTCGTCAGAGCACATAGGTGTAACAAAAATATTTTTTGATTATGTATAAATATAAATTATAACAATGTTAGTTACCTTTCCAAGTATATATAGATACTAAAATGTAAGATGTCAATGACTACAGTTGCTTTCCTCACAAGCATACTGATTATAAGCTTCGATATTTGTTTTCATTTCCTCCATTGTACCTATATGCCCTCTTTGTATGAGACCATTTCTTTGTATGGGCTAAATACATTACAATCTGGGGGGAAATTCTGTCAGAACAGTCTTCGTTTGATATTATATGGATCTAGGTATGCCCAAGACATATTTTTCAAGATATCCATCCTTATTGTCTGGCCTCAAGCACTAAAGAATATAAGATTATATCCACTTTGTACCTGGCATACCTGCAAATCAGAAAAAAAAACAGTACTATTAGTAGACTTAATATATATTAACTTGAACAAACTTTTAAGTAAGTAGTTGAAATTATTTTGAAGTATTACTTTAATAGTATTAAATCTGAATACAAATCTATAATCTATACATTAGAAATGAACTTACCAAAACAGTCTTAAATTATTCTCGATGTAATAGTATTTCCTTGAGTCCTATTTTTCGGAGAATACTTGAACACACTAAATAAATATGTCTCTAGAAAGTAACTAGACTAAAAATATTCATAAATAATGCAAATTCAGGGAGAAATCGTTAAAATTAAACACCTTACACCTCTTGACAAAAAGTAAACATCGTTGTTTATTTACCGTTAAACTGTCACGTCGCGTGGGTGGACCCATCACCCGATTGGCCAGGATCCGATGAGTTTTAGTGGCGTCTGTACCAAATCTGGTACCTCGGAATGTGAAATTAACTTTACTTCATCTCTAATGGTCTTTTTGCTACCAAGGTGAAACTTAGCCAAAGTACCGATTTTCAACTGTTTATAGCTGTGAAAGTACTATCTCTACATCAAATATTCTGAGAATTTTAAGTAGAATCCAAAAATGTAATAAAATATAGGGTGTTTCATTAAAAAATGTAACTTTGTTTGACCACCCTGTATATAAAAAAGCAACAATTAAAAAAATACAAAAAAATAAAGATCATTTTACTAGGAACAACTTTGGTATTTAGTTTTTTTTTTGCAACCCCTGTAGTTTTCGAGATAAGCTATAGGCCCCTCTTCAAAGGGACACCATGTGCAAAATTAACATAATTTAAAACTCATCTCCATAGCTTTTCAAACCTTAAATTATATTAAATATTAGCTTCAAATACATGTACCTCTAAATCGCTTAAAAAAAGGTTGTTTTACATTTGTGTACTTTTATGTATAATGTAATAATGTTGTCTTAGGGCAAGGGCATGGCTCATAAGTAGTCAAAGAGAAGACTTGCTAAATATGGACAGTGACAGACTTTATCAAAACTACAGGCTTTGCAATATCCATTTCGAGCCAAAAATGTTTACCAACAGCCAGTTTTGTCGTTTAAACCACAATGCAGTACCTACGCTTTTTAGAGCATTCGAGGAATCCTCAAAAAACGATCACTCCTATTGTTCTTGGGAGCCCGTTATTTTGCAAAAACCAGAAGTTTCTTCCAAGAAGATTAAAATTATTGGGAACGTGCTCATTACTTCAGGTAAATATTCTAGTATAGTAGCCGTAATAAAAAAAAGAGATTTGATAACAAACCTATGTTATACCTGAAATAGTTATTTTTGTAAAATAAATCAATATTTCTATGATTTCAGTGGTTTATATTTCCTTTCTTCCCGCTTAAGACAGTATCTTATAAAAAAAAAACTAAGTAGGTACCTATATTTAAAACAAAAAGTTGATATCTATTTTTTTTGTTCGGTGAGAACGTAGGTACACAAATATACAAATAAAAATGAACTAAAACCGTTGATTGCATCCAATCAACGACAAAACTAAAAAAAAAAATAAGATATAATATCAAAACTCCAATCCTGTCTATTTAAAATTGAAAACTCCTTATCCCGGCCCTGTGTTTTAACCCGAAATGGCGTCGGCGACGTTAGATTTTTATTTTCACTTTGACAGGAGATTCGGCTAGCTGATTGTTTGGTAAGCTGTGGTATTACCTTCTGTTGTAAGTTGAATTGCTTTTACTTCGCATTTTCAGATTTTACAGAAAACATGACGTCGAATGACAACTTCTATTTTTGTTGTAGGTAATAACATAGCTAAGAAAGATTTCGACGATGTTATCGAGTCGGTATTTCCCTGCATTACAGTATGTGAGCTAATCTATCTACGCTAGTTTTCCATTACAAAATTATGATGAAGGAAGATACTGGAACTATACTTTATAATGCGAAACGCCTTTTTTCAAATCACTTTCTTATAATTCGCCCCACTTGAACAAATGGACCCCAATTTTAAAATATATTTTTCCACTTTTGTCGGACTAGTGGAACAATTTCCCTTTTCTCTAATGGACCTCGAAACCCGGGTATTAAATATCGCGCATCTTCGGTTAGGTCTATCATTTTTCATCAATTCTTGTCAGACCATTGATGGAACGCTTTATTTTATCTTACATTGTCGGGAACGAGGGAAATCGGGGACTAACTGTCGATTCTGGGGATCCGCCACTCCGCGTTTACTTATATGGGCCTATCGGGTTACGAATGGAATGGTGGAATTCTCTTTTGATGCCACAGGAACGTATTTACAGCCAGTTGTGTAATGAAATACTCTTGTTTCTACCACTTCTTAAATATGTTATTGATATTCGTTGATTAGATATAATTTTCGTTATTTTCAATACACTTTGAAACAACTAAAATGCCATTACAGAGGGGTTCTGCTTATAAAATTTCTAAAAAATTTATCAGAGGAGTAGCCAGAAAGTGTATTTGGGGAAAGGCACCTGGCTAATGAGAAAACGTAGCATATGAGTGTCATTTTTAAATAACACGTATTTATCATTTTTTACAATAATTACGAAAATTTGCGAGAAATTTTAATAGATTTAAATTTTTTAAAAAAACTTTATTTTTATTAAAGAACAGTTCATATTTGCCCTTATTGAATGAGAATATGTATCGCTTACCGTATTTTGGAGAAAAAAATTGGCAAGATTTTCTTTTAAAAAATGTAAGTAGGTGTAAAATACTACGTGATACGATTATCTCTAATAACTTTTTTTAAAATAATCAACAAAAACCGTATTTTTGGTACAATTTAAAAAATAAATGTAGATCTGACGTAGACTGTCAATTTTTTTTCAGAAATGTATGCAGATGTAATTAACTCTGCTTACTTAAAGGAAAAAAATTACAATTCTCATGAAACACTTAATTGAAAAATCCTATTTGGTGCGTACTTTTTTGTAAATATAGAGATAATAATACTCAAAAAAGTGAGTATATAATGAAATTAAGCAAAAAGAAGTGAAAACTGTAACAAAGCGAGAATAATAATGAAAAACTATAAATAAAAATAAGTTTCTTCGACGCACCGGGCATCGATCGCGGTACCTCTCACATGCTAAGCGAGCACTCTACCATCTGAGCTACGTCGCACGCGCCAGTGGAAATACGTGCGTCAAAACTGAATATAAGTGTAAAACCTGGCATTACCCATATTTGTTGTCAATTTGGTGGTTAGGTAGATAATTATTGGGATTAATATATTACAGATACTGACCAAACTAGCACGGTAATCCAAATGGCGTTTATATGTTTTATACATCTTTATAGTGTCAAATCCCGAATCGATTTACCCGACATTTTCAAAAAAAGAAAAGTATTTAGAGACTGCTTTTTCTCCTAAAAATTCCCTATCGACCTGCTGTCTCGGTTTTCTCAATCCTCGCAACTTTTTTCGGAGCTAAAGCGACTCAGCGTTAACAGTCTGATTTTGCCACTATAAAAGACTATAAATTTTATTTTATATGCTACATTTAGCAACAAAAGATTCTATATTTTGTGGTAAGAATTATCTTCTCCGGTTAATTAATTATAAATTAATTTATTTGATTTGTTGTCAATAAGCTTAATGGACTTCCCTTTGCAGCACATTATGGCTGTGTTTATTATGGTGGATGGTCTGTTGGCTCGCTTAGATTTAACAGATAATGAAAATAAGATATTGTGTTATTAGTTTAATTTTGCTTAGTTATATTACAATCATTATGTTATCTTCCAGCTCTGTATTTAGGGACTGAGTTAATAACCTACCTTTGATCCTCGTTAGATCAGTCAAATTCATATACTACTTTCGGTTTGAACATTTCATTTCTCATCTCAGGATGATATGGCTTTAATTTCTTGGGGTCACTGATTTGTTTTGAGATATTGCTGCTGCTTTCTTACCTGTTAATTCGAGAATAATAATTGTTAGTTATTACATTTTTCTTTCTCTTCAATAGTAAAAACTAGTACCTGTTGCTTATTTTCTCCTAAGACTTGTTGATCCCTGAATAGGTTACTTATTGTGGTTTCTTCTCATAGTGCTTTAGGGATTTATGGCGTATCCCTCACATTATTTCCTCGTGGTTTTTCCCATATTTTTCCTTTAATTTTCATTAA